>BPLQ01011084.1:0-49293 GCA_021605075.1 Caerostris darwini | reverse complement strand
GCGACAAACTAAATCAAACCTTCATCTACGTCATAGTTATCTGAGAAAATATTTTCTGAATGATCAGATTTCTAATCTTATTTTAATTGAATTGTTTGTTAATATATTTCACATTTTATGTATTAATCATATTTTTTTTTTTTCTGTTAATTCTCTTTCCAGATAATATAATTCTCGTTTTCAATAATTTGAATTATTTTCGGTTTTTGAATACTAAATATTTTGTGAAGCAGATGTGTCTAAATGAATTTTGTTGAATGCTTAATTTTGAGCGATGAAAAGGAATTTTATGCTTAAGGAAAAAGCGAAAATATTAAAAACATATTACACTATCGCGATGGTTTGCTTTGGTTTGTCGCTCTACGGTCATTTTGTGCACACTTTGGGCTCATTAAACTGGGGCCTACAGTTTAACGTGGATTCTGAAACGAACGTGGACCGAGATTCGAACAACTCACAAACATCCATGAAACATCCTGCCACCTCCAGGATTCGACCCTGACGCCTGTGTTAGCGACGCCCAGAGCGCTAGGCAATTGGCCCTCAGGCCACTGACTTTCGCAATCATAAATTTTGATTTTTATGTATCATTAAATACTCTAGGAATTTATTTAAATATTTTCGTCGTAAGGATGATAAAACAAGCTTGTTGACATTTAACAAATACATAAAAAATAGATTAATTAATTATAGTTTGATATTATTGTTGTATTATTTTCATTCTTTAAAAACACAAACATATTCCATGCTTCTTCGTTCGTTTTATCTATCATAACTAGTGCAATCCGGCATACGCTGTCCTGCCAAAAAGAAATGCATTATAGAAAATGACCTATCGCGAATCTATACTGCATGCTACAATATAGTAGGTGTATACCCTATTTCCATAGATATCGTTTGAACGGTCTATAAAATGAAACGCTGCAGCACCCTCTGGTGGCAAGTCACACTAAAGTGGAGAGCGCGAACCTATTTTCCATACTCGAATACATATTGTTACCCATTTTCATAGCGATGGGTGAAGCGGTATAGAAGTGGATAGACTACAGCACCCTCTGGTGGCGAATTACAACGAAGGGTTAGCATACAAAACATTCTCCATGTTTTGTCAAACACACCCAAAAAGTTTCAACAAAATCGGTCCAGCCGTTTAGGAGGACTTGAGGGATAAACACACGCACAGAAGAATTATGTATATATATATATATAAATTCCCATAATTATGATTTTTTTTCGCTTATATTTGTAAGGTTTAATGATTATTATATAACCGCGAGAGGTCGCGGTTATAACTGGTAACTGTGACCTTAACTGTGTGGTCCAGTGTGGAAGTAAAGGCGGTGAGATCTTGAGACCACGAGGAGAGCGCTAGGAGCGTCCGAGCTAGAAAGACGGTCGGGACCGGTTCGTGATTTTTTTTAACTATTAATGCTATTGTAGAAGAGGCCATGTGTATGTATGTACTAATATTGTAAATAAATTAAAGTAAATAGAAAGAGGGTTTGGTATTTCATCCTGACACAACTAGTTGCTAGCATAGCAGCTAACATATTACTGTAGAATCCATGAAAATCTCTTTCCTCCAACGGCCAGTGGAAACCAAGATTCGAATGCAGACCTCTCTACCCAATCCTGAAGAATTTACAACCCTCCGAGCAACATAACTAAATGCTGAGGCCGGCTCGAAAAGCGACCGAAATTTCCTCCCGGCCGATGGTTTTGTGGAGCTCTTAAGATGAGGATTTATGGTTCCGGAGTGCTAGCCTGATTTATGCATCGCCGACGCACGTCCGACCAGAAAGATTCTTCTGCCAACGTTCTAGACGGCCGCTGCGGATTGGAGATTCAGTGGTTGGTGAAAAGTCTCCTCACAACATCACTTCTGTTCCACCATTTGCTCTCTTGCAAATAAAAAAAATAAAAATAAAAAAACATTGCTACTACAACTAGGAAAAAAAGTTTCAGTTTGCATTTTGCTTCGTGAATTAAAAGGCTTCGGTTATAATACGTAATAATTAAAAAAGATTTTCCAGTTCGAGTCCAGACGGTGCCGAGGATGTTTGTAGTGGTTCGGAACCCACTTTAAGCCGTAGGTCCCGGTCCTAATAGGATCGTAGAGCGTTGTGTGGCTCGCGTCCGTAGCCTATCTTCAAGCTACATATACCCCCTGGGTGGTGCTAAATGAGTAACAGCGGTGCAGCCCTTGCTGATGGTAACTGTATAAGTATTCGCTAGTTGTATTAGAAAAACAGAAAATATATTCCTTTTAATGGAGATTTCTTTGCATTCTGTCCTAATACTGATTCTTTTAAATTGGGCATTTTATACGTCATTTTTCATACTTTTAATTATATGAACATACCAAACTAGCAAATATAACATAGGAGGTGAACATCACTTTTGTGCTTTATTTTTTCTTATTCCAATTAGTAGACAGCTACATCTAGGCCAAGTCCAAGAACCCGTGTGGTCTCATGAAAGGTGGGGCAGTTTCTGTTGTGATGGAGCATCCGTACATAGAAGTCTGACTTGGCTCCAAGTTGCTGAAGGAGGAGGGCCTTCCGGGCGGAGTTTTTTTGGGGAACTACACCGCATTTGCGTATCGTAAGGGAGAAAAACCCGAAACCCCCCAGGCAGTCCGACTCACGAGGGGCTTGAATAGCCGAGTGTCTAGCGCTCTGACGCGCAGTGTCACAGATTTCGGGTTCGAATCCCGGCAGCGCTATGAATGCCTGTAGTGGTTCGGAATCCACCTTAAGCCGTAAGTCTCTCTCACATGACTGTAAGTGAGTCACGGAGCCCAGTCAGACTTCTACCTACGGGTGCTCCATCACAACAGAAGCCGCCTCCCTTTCCCTCCATCCATGAGAACATACGGATTCGTGGGCTGGGTCTAGATGACTGTCAAGTGGGATAAGGAGCAACAACAGCATTTATTTAAAATGAGGGGAAAAAATAGTTTTTGAGTTGAAACAAAGTACAGTTGCTTGTTTAAATTTTATATGAGGATAAATTTTTTCAAGGAAGATTGACCATCTAGCTAGTATGCTTAAAATGACACAAATAATTTTCAATCCCATTAATTTAGTTCTTTGTTCCAATTTAAAAAAAAAATTAAATACAGAACAATTGATTCAATCCAGATAGAAAGATCCAGATAACATATAACATATTCTCAATCCAGATAACATATTCTTCTTTATTAGCGCAACAGCCTCATGGTGGACCAAGGCCGTCTGCCTACTGGCAGATGTGAGACAGGAGATATTTTCTTTCTTCATTTTTAAATATATAGTTAAAGTAAATAATATAATGTTATAAAGAATTTTCTGTGCGATGTTACATTTTTTAATAAGTGTCTTAATATTAGATTCTATTGAAGCATCGATCATTGAAATGATTATTGTTTATAGAGTTTTTTGATATTCTTGCTTACAAATGTGCGCTGACAAATACATGTTGGTTTAAACAGACTAACACTTTTTTACTATATTATACAACAACAGCATCTACTTTGTTCGGCACCATTTTAAATGAAACATGTAGTCGGCAGTAATGATCCTGGAGATAAATAAAAAAGAAAGATATAGACGGGCATTCTGCAGTCAGGTTAGACTGCAGCATGTGGCCTTCTAATCTGCAACGAAATTTAAAATAAAGTGAAATAGTGTGCTTATGCTTAAAATTTTTTACATTTTTTTATGAATCTCGGCGCATTCCTTGTTTTAACCTTCGCCAAAATCTTAAATTTTGAAGAAATATCGATTATATATATACACTAGCAGAATCCGGCATACGTTGTCCTGCCAAAATAAATATATTGCAGAAAATGACATATCGCGACTCTATTCTCCATGTTCCACTATAGGCGCATACTCATTTTCATGGATATCATTTGAACGGTCTATGAGATGAAATGCTGCAGCACCTTCTGGTGGCAAGTCACACTAAAGTGGATTAGTGGAATCTATTTTCCATATTTGAATGCATAGTATGACCCATATGCATAGTGATGGGTTGAACGGTATAGAAGTGGATATACTGCAGCACCCTCTGGTGGAAACTTACAACAAAGGGAATAACCTGAAAACATTTTCCATTGTTTTTTTTTATCTTAATGCGACTTGATGAACAATGTTTTTCGTCATTCCCTGAGGTGTATAAATGAACAAAATTGATGGTTTGCCAACGCGAGAACACATAACATATAATTGATAATTAGGGTTAATATATTGAGGAGAGGTTTTGTTAATAATATGCGAAAAACTTTTTAAAAACAACAACCCTAGAACTCGATTGCAACACCACCTACTGGGCCGCATTGTGAATCTTAACCCTCCAGGGACCCACTGAAACACACACAATAAATGTCACCCTAATTGGCCCAGCCGTTCAGGAGGAGTTCAGTGACAAACACACGTGCAGAAGAATATATACTCATAAAGATATATATACATTTACATGATACGGCCGTACAATGAGATGCTGGTGTTGTGCATGCATCCCAGATTTAAAGTGTCACGTAATCCAGTTCTAGGATAGCGAGCGAGCTGCAATTTCTTCTTTTTTTTTCCAATGCGATCCGAGCTGATGATGGCGATAGCAGCCGCCACAACAATCGTGGGAAGGAGGAGGAGGCCGCTATCGAGCTGCATCGGGCCCGGGACAGTTGTGTCTCCCACAGCTCCGATGAAACGCTGATCTGCGAAATCAGATAATTCTGCGAAGTACTGCTATTTCTCTCGCTCTGCCAAAAACAAAAACGCACCCGAAGAGAAGAGAAGAACGAGATGAACGAGCCTCGTGGACTCTTTTGATAAAGTAAATGCAAGTTGGATGCATTCAGCCTAAATATTACGCATGAAGTTATATACTGGATGCACAAAACTTTCATAAAATAAAGTGAAATAGTGTGCTTATGCTTAAAATGTTCTACTTTTTTTATGAATCTCGGCGCATTCCATGTTTCAACCTTCGACAAATCTTAAATTATGAAGAAATATCGATTATATATATATATAAATATATATACTAGCTGAATCCGGCATACGTTGTCCTTCCAAAATGAAGGTATTGCAGAAAATGACATATCGCGAATCTATTCGCCGTGTTCCGTTTCATGACAATATTTTTAAGAATAAAATCGAAAATAAATACAGTTAGAAAAATGACTCATAAACTTGTAAGCTTTTTTTTTTTTTTTAATTTTATTTTATTTATTTATTATTTTTTTTTTATGGAATTTCCAGCCGTATAAATTTGCATTACGAATTTAGAAAGAGAACTATCATTCTCTGATCCATCGTTAGAGTAGTAGTGCGGCCTGATGGCAACTGTCACAGCGCTCTGGCCATTGCTACTGCAGGTACCGGTGTCATGGATATTTGTGAGGGGTTCGGAATCTACTTTAAACTGTAGGTCCCGGTCTCATGAGCCCAAAGTGTGCACAAAAGGATAGTAGAGTGACACACCAAACCATAATCTATAGATTAATAATGTAATAGAGAACATATCAAACTTGACACTTGGGGGCAAACATAATCCTCATGTGATCATACACCCCGTTTGACTTTTACAAACCGCACTGTCGTGGCTTTCTCTACCATTCATTTGTGCGGGATGGGTCATTTTCTTTACTTCCGTTGCAGTGGTATTCTCTATTTTACATAATTATTATTGATAATTTTCACTCATTTAGGATTAATTTTAGCCATGCATTTCAAGGTTTTGTTGTTTAACATAGGGAATGATAGCTTGGCAATGTTTGCCAGCAATCTTTACTGTTGGTCATTACTAATCTCTGCTGTTGGCGAAAAAAGAGAAAAGTTCTACCGTCCTACAACGATTTTCAAAAGAAATCTTTTTACTAATTTTCTTTTTTTTAGCTATCAATAAATGTAAATTTAATTTTTTTTTAATATTTTCCATTTATATTCTATTAATAAATTATCTTGTGCATTATTTTCTCCCCTAAAAAAAGGATTAATGATTAAAAAAATTCTTTATATGAACTTTTTATAATGTTTTATTTTATTTCATTCAAAATGATCACAATTATAAGCAAAATAATATATCTTGTATCTATTTATCTATAGTAAACACGTAATTCAATAAAGATATGACGTAAGAAGCATTTTCTGGGAATGTTCAGAATCGCTTAGCAAATTGTTAACGATTTTTCTAACCCTTCTTCCTTCCCCCAAAAAAAAAAGAAGGAAAATGCTTGATAAGATGATGAAATTGCGAATGTGTTGGGTGAGCTTTCGGAGACGAGTACCAGAGTGATGACAGCGATTGAGGAATTCACTTCTCTCCAAGGTTCGCAGCAATAGCATCATTGCAACCAAATTTTAATGATGCATAATAAATATGTTAGTGATGCATTTGTAACTTGTTTCATATTCAAACATCACGCGCCAGAGCATAATGTGCCATTTAGAAAATATTTTTACCTCTAGTGCATAGTCAAACTATTCTATCAGGAAATGTAATTGCTTAATATTACTTAAGATACACATAAATGTGTTTTATGACCATTTTTCAATCCTGTTTGGTCTGTTTATCTCTCGTGTGCACAAGATGACCACGACAAACCAAACCAAATCGCCTTCTGGGAGAAACCAATTTCTGCGGCGGGGCGATCACTGCCAACACATTTTCACGTGGCCGGCAGCGAAAGTGTTGAACTGCTGTTTTGGCAGTAGTATGGAGTCAGTTGAAATGAAAATGTAATAAAAAATATAAATATATTCCTTTTAAAATACGTTTATTTCAAAGCAATTTTTAAGATGAATAAAATTCTACAAAAGTCTGCAAAAAAATGCAAAAATATATAAAAACAACCTTATGACAGTACTCTATATATGCTTACAAAAACGAATATATCCTATAAAAATTACAGTACCAATGTAATATAGAATAGCTTAAGATCAAAAGAAAATCATACACTTTAAGCATAAAGAATGCTCTATTTGTAATATATTACACTTTTTTTTGTTTTGTTCTTACTAATAGAATAACTTCTGCAAGATATATTTTCATTGTGGGTGGCTTTTTGGACGATGGGTTAGTGCTCTGGCTTTGGTACCAGAGGCCTTTCAGGTTCGGAAATGAATGTTTGTGCGTGGTACGGAATCTACGTTAAACTGTAGGTTCCGGTCTAATGAGTCCGAAGTGGGCACAAAATGACACTCGCTACTGAGAAAACTATTTGTCTTTGCTACTACTATTTGTCTTTGCTAGTGCAAGTATAAAGTCAAAGAACATAATTGAATGAGCCTGGATGGCCGAGTGTATAGCGCCACAGGTTTCGGGTTCGAGTGCCGGTGGCGCCATGGATGTTTGTAAAAGTTCGTAATCCACTTAAAACCGTGGGTCCTGGTCTCATAGGATCGTAGAGCGTTGTCTCGAGGTTAAGTCAGTCTTCAGACCTCGTGGTGTCTCGCTAAAAGGGAAGCTGCATATTAATTACCCTTAGCCATGGACCAGTCGCCTGCGACGGGGTCTTCTGGACCTGGTGTAGGCCTTCCTGCACCAGGGGGATTAGTAACAACATAAATGAATTGAATGCTTAGCATGGAATTTTAACATTAATCCACAAAGATTTGAAAAAAAAATTAAATTATTTTTATAAAAAAAGTTGGATATTTATTCCGATTCCTACAAAAAGGCTCAACTTCCGATTCTTTAATTCTGAACAGAAATACTCTATCGGTCAAGAATTTATCCTATTCATTTCCACCACAGGTAAGTGAACTTTCTTTTAGGTTTCGAATCCAGTTTTCTTTACCACCCGAGCCAACACCTCATCCCTCAAATCGCTCCGCGGCCTGATGGCCAATTGGCTAGCTATCAGGCCATTGGTACCACAGGCTTCAGGTTCGAACTCTGATGGTGGCATGGATATGACCGTAGAGCGACAAACCAAACCTCAAATCGTTGCAGGATTTTTTGTTGCAAACAACAATTGCGACTCTTTTTTTCTACCACAAATTATTTTTCCGTCGTCGTTTGTTTTTCAAACGAACTGTTTGTCTCTTTGAATCGATTGGCAATTCGGAATGTTCGAATGGAATTCCAACCAGAAATCAGAAGAAAGGTAGACGTATGAAGGCAATTAAAACGTTTACGACGAGCTTTAAGCACTGAAAATATTTGTGCCAGTAGTCATATTCGCTCAGCAATAGCTTCCTTGAACAGGGAGAGGCTGCATCATTTTGGTCATAATCGTTAATTTATGGACTCGTTGGTTAGTACAATTGGTCGTAAACGCGTGCCTCGCTTGCTGTTTATTTATAACTCATCTTCCACACGTTAAATAAGGTCAGAAAAAAGCAGCAATTTGTGTTCGAAAACATATTGTTTTGTTTTTCTCTTTAAACACACATTTCCGTGTTCTCTTTTATGTTGTTAAAGGATTAAAAGTACGAACACTTTTCATTTTAAAACTATGCCAATATCATAAATCATTTTTGATGTGTATAAATTATATCCATTTTTATTCCCCATAATAACAGCAGTAAGTGAATATTTAAATGGGATGATTGGCGAATGTAGCTCTAGGTTGTGTTGTAGCTCAAAATTACCAAACCTTTCATCAAAATCAATGTTTCATGGCATCTGTCATTTGTTCTGACGCATCTTTCAGTTGTTCGGTTAACCTAATTACAAATATTTGTCTAATTTCCTCTACTGATCGAAATCACTTGTTTCGCTTCAGGCGGAACATCAATCCATTCTAAATGTAAGATGAGAGTTTTCAAGCAATTGTCCACTTCTTGACGCATCCAAAGAAAAACACAAGTGCGCAATTAAGTTAGCTGAAAAACAATTAAATGCTAAAAAAAATAATTGACCAGATGAATCTCATGTTGATGTAGATTTTTCGAAAAAAAACCCCTGGAAGTGAATGCGACGATTCTGGAGAAGAAAATCTTAGACATATTCCTCTGGGTAGCAGAGAAAGAAACATAAGATCAGCAGCTCACGTCAAGGAAGTTCCCAAATCCACATTACTGAAAAAGGGAAAATCCACGAAATGACGAAATCCATGTCTATTCAAGTCAATCTATGTTCATGTCAATTCATTTTCGCTCATACAGGGAAAGCAAAGCTTCGAAGCCAAGGGATCCAACTTACAAGTTTAAAAATAAATAATAAATAATGAAAATAAATAATATTTATAACAAAACAATTAACCGTTTAATGAGTAACAAAAATCCCAGTCTCATCTTCTTCTATTGACACCCCATGGAGGTTTGTGAGTGGTTCGGAATCAACGTTAAACTGTAGGTCCCGGTCTAATGAGCCTAAAAGTGCGCACAAAATTACCGTAGAGAGACAAACCAAACCAATCGGAATCCACTTTAAATTGTAGGTCGTGGTGTGTTTAGCCAAAGTGTGCACAAAATGACCATAGAGCGACAAACCAAATCTGCGATATTGATTCGCAAGAGCTGCGAGTTATTGATTGCTTATAACTGCTTGAATGCTTCTTACAGAGCAAAAGTAAATAGCAGAGCGGCCTCAAAAGTTTGATGATGAATCTGAGGATTATAATTTTGATTCTAAATTGGATTTTATTTCAATTGCAATGCGTTAATTTATACTTAAATGATGATAAATAATAAATAACGCACAATAAAAATTTATTAAACACAATTCTGAAAGTGCATATTTTTGATTTTCATCCAAAAATAAAACTGCGTTTGAAAACAAAACTGATCTATTAAGGAATTAATATTCGTTATACCATTCTTTTAATGCACGTAGTCGTAAATTAGGAGTTTTATTTGAAAATTAATATTGCAATTTGGAGGGGGGGGTGAGAACTATTTTTATATCGCAAATGAAAAATGAATAAAGTAAAATTAATTTTTGTTCAACAACAGTAAGAACAAGTGATATATAAAACAAAATTTTAAGTCAATTTCTCCTTTTTCTTTCTCACTCTATTGCAGGAAGTCCTTTATAAATAATTTTCATTCATTTTTTTAAGTTTATCTGGCGCCCTCTATTGGTAGATACATGCAACATATATCTAAAAAAAGACCAAAATGAATTAATTAAATTTAATTACTGAATTAATATTTGAAAAAACCTGTATTCACGTCCAGTGTCATCCACTAGAAGTTCAAATAAAAAAAAATTTATTTGAACTCGAGTGGATGAATAAAAAGTATTTCATGAACGATTCACAATGTGAACAAGATATATAGAGGGAGAGTGTGAGCTAATAGAAGGAATTGAAAAAATGTATTTGTAAATGTCTTTATTTTTCCTTGTTAAGAGAAAAGGAAGAAGAGAGGAAGGGTCAACTGTTTGAGGACAACCCGTATGAGGTACTTAAATTTGCATCGCAATATCGAAAGCTTTTTTGAAAACATGTTGTCTTTTCGACTGACTTAATTGAGCGGCAGCCAACAATTTCCCGGGCCCCAATCTGTCGAATTTCAAGGAAAAAAACGGTTTATTCGAGCGGGCCCGATGATGATCGAGCTATCGGACGCAGGCATCGACCTCGTGCGACGATAAACACATTGCTCGTCATCGCCCGCTCTTATCAATCTAGCATTCCTCCGGGTAGTGGGTGTCCCGTCTTCATTTGCTCCACCATTTAGCCCGCTAAACACGACCCTTATCAGATCTGTTGCAATTACTCGCATTCTTTGTTTACGAGTGGTGCCTCCGGTCTCGAGGAATCTCGAGTTGAGAGGAACGCATATTTCGGGACAATTTTAATTTTTTTATTAATGACCAATTGTTTTCTTCGGACCTCAGTTGACGAGGATGTCACAAACTGCCAAATAGATTTCTGGCAATTGTAGGGGTAATGGATTCAAATTTTCATCCCTCATAGAGAAAACTCCAATCATGTAAATTGTTGATGCTTCTTCAAAAAAAAGTTGCAGAACTTTTAGGGATCCATGCATGTCTTTGAGTGATAATTGAACCAAATTTTCGTTCCGTACAAAATGTTGTTGTTGTTCAAATGCAGCCGGCAATACAGAGACAGTTCATCTTTATGCCCCAAACAAGGGCTGCACCGCTCCTATTCATTGAGCACTAACCATGGGGCACGTGTAGCTTGAAGATAGGCAACTGATGCGAGTAACACTAGACCCATGACGCTCATATGAGACCAGGATCTATGGTGGGCGTGATAAATCCGTAGTCCAGAATATTTTTCCCGTCAGGGTTTAGGATGAGAAGATAAGAATGAGAATTCGTAGATTCACCCTTGGGAGTGTAGGTTCCAAACTGCGGTGACAAAACTTCACTGACATCATACTCAAAATCTATAAAGGGGCATCTCAGTGATGTGATGAAGTGAATTAATAGTAGTGTTTATACCAGGGATAGGCTCAAAACTCCATATGCCCGGAAGACTTTCCGCTGTGCTCGATTCAGAGGGTGCACATGAGAGGGGGATGTTTATTCTAAATTGTGGGTACACAATTTTACCCATATCATTCACAAAAGTATCAGAAAAATATTTTCAGTTCTGACCACATTCATGTGATGTATTAATAATGGATTCTCTACCAGGGGTGTTCCTGGCAAGTCCATAAGAAGGAAAGACATTCCAATGGGATCGAGGGGGCGAGTACAGAGAATGCAAGTGGTATGAACTCCTAGATGCCACTCTTGGGAGAGGGGGTGTTTATTCTAAACTGCGGTGGCACTATTTTGCCCATATCATTCTCAAAGCAGAAAAAAATTTATATTCTGGGCACAATGATGTGTTATGATGTAGTAATAATAGTGTCTAAACCATGGATTTGCAATATAAATCTGTAAACCGGAAGTTTTTCCGTTAAGCTTGCGAATGTGGATGCGGAGGATACGATAGGAAGATGTATGCCCTGTTGAAAGGAACGCCTATTTCGAGTCTTTTTTTTTTTTTTTTTTTTTTTTTTTTTTTTTAATGACCAATTGTTTTCTTCGAACTTCAGTTGACGTGGATGCCACAAACTACCAGTGGGGTATGCAAGTAGACTTCTGACAGAATTATAATGGTAAAGGATTCCAGACATCGAAGTGTTATTTAAAATTGTGGTGGAAGAATGAGTGCACTATAACAGGACTCCCAGACATTGTTGCGGCCTGATAGGCAAGTGGCTAGCGCTCTGACCGTGGGTACCACCCCCAAGTTCGTATCCTGGCGGCGGCATGGATGATTGTGAGTGGTTCGGAATCCACATTAAATTGTAAGTCACAGTCTAGTCAGCCTAAAGTGTGCACAAAATGGCCGTAGAGCGACAAACCGAAACCGAAGTAATACTGAATCTACTATATATTTGACATTCTACTGACTAATGGCTGCGGTTGAAAAAACTATAGAAATATCTTCGACCAATTGTTATTTTAATAAACGTATTCCTCTTATTAAAAAAAAAGTATGATTTGCATTATTTCCCCCTTTTTTTTTCATTTCATTTCTAATTCGCGTCTTATTTCGAAAAGACTTAACGATCGCGTTATGAAGAGCCTGTGGTTTACCTGTGGTTTGAAAAAGGAAAGAAAGGTTACAAATGAAACAATGACGTGCCTCGTGTTTCTCCTCCGTCGTCGCATTTCGCAACCCGACACCCGCCGACGGGTTTTGTCCCTAGAACAGAAGGAAAAGAGGAAAACCTTGGAGTTTCTTTTTTCCAAGGAAGTTTTCTTTTTGACGAGTAGTGTTCGAACGACTCCCCCCAGCCTCCGTGGCTTCCCGTGCTTGTGACAGGATGCGCTGATTGCGGAGGGCATCTCGCCCATGTGCCACATCCTCATTATGCTGGCAGACTCTTTGGAAATGGATCGAATCTCTCGGTCGATTCTTTTTTTATTTATTTCATTTTAATTTTGTTTACTTTTTCCCCTTGTCCGTAAAATTGATATAAATGATTTTGACGCACTACAGCTCCGCATCGAGCAGGGAAATTTCCGATGTTTGACCTTGAGATTTTTTTTTTACTTATTTGTTTTTCCCCGGTGCGCAGTGGTAGCGCGCTGGAAGGTTCAGGTGTGAATTCTCGGATGACGTTCATTGCAGTCGCTGCCTCAGAAACGAGTCAACATACATACGTACATGTATAAAAAAAAACACAATCCATCTATATGGATTATGCCCTCTACATGGATCATCAATCCATCTATATACTGCTGAAAACAATTAGGGGATGTGAACAACCAAATAATAGACTTTTTTAACAAAAATGAAATAGAAGAGGTCAAAAAGAGAGGTTATAACATTAACAAAGTTGGGAATGGGAAAATTTGTATGTGACATCGAAAAATATGCGTTTTATATAAGGAGTGAAAAGCGACCTGCCACACTCCTTCTGTAGGAGGAGATTAAAAACAATTGACAAGCTTTGAATGTTTTGTAACAGTCAATATGATGTCTCAGCAAGATGACCTAGCTGAATCGGTATCCTGGAGGGCCATCGGTCGTTTAGGGGCGGGGTAAATAAAATCCGTTGTAGCTGAAGCGTTACAGGTTTCTCAAATATTCTTTTTTCGGACTATGGAATCAGTTTCTGGAAACAGGAAATGTTAGCTGGTCGTTTGCATTCAACAATACAAAATAAGGATCGGTATTTAATACCAACAGCGAAAAGAAACAACACTATGAACGCCATTTTCTTGCAACAGCACTTTCACAGGACTACTGGTATGAGTTTCAACTCGAACTGTTCGAAACCGACTCCCTCATGTGGGTTTGTATACTCGCAGACCTATGGTTTGCGTTTCGTTGACACAGGGCCATAGTACTGCCCGCAGGAGGTACACACAGGAGCACCTCAGATGGAAAAGAGATGAGGGAAGCCCCATACTCTTCACGGACGAGTCCCGATTTAGTGTACAGCAGGACAATAGGCAGATTCTCATCAGGAGAGATTGGTTTGGTTTGTCGCTCTACAGTCATCTTGTGCACATTTTAGGCTAAGCAGACCGGGACCTAGAGTTTAATGTGGATTCCGAACCACTCGCAAACATCCATGCCACCGCCAGGATTCGAACTTGAAGCCAGGGTTACCAAAGACCATCATCAAGAGAGAACCTAGTACATGAAATACTCCTGCATTGTGCATGAAAGTGTCTGATTTACTGGAAGAGGAGGGAGGGTCTGAGCTGGTATTTTTATCGATCGCCACACCGACCTGCACATTATCAAGAATGGTGCACTAACGGATCAGTGACATCGGGACGATGTCCTCAGACCTATTATCGCCCCTTGCGCTGCAGCAATTGAAAATAAATTCATTCGCATGGATGATAACGCCAGGCGGCATCATACTGAGGTAGTGGACAATTTCCTTTTTGACGAAGGAATCCTTCGAAGGGATTGGACAGCCTATTCCCCAGACATGAACCAAATAGAGCATGTTTGGGACATTCTAGGAAGAAGGATTGCTAGTAGCTTATCACCCCCATAAACAATTTAATAGTTGTAAACTCTCTACTACATGAGGGAGAGAGAATATCCTCATTGATTCCATGCCTCATAGATACGAGACGTTGCTTTCGGTCAGAGGAAATCATGGCCCTTATGGAAACTCATCTGTATACGAGAAATCAATTTTTTTTGTGTGTTAGTATAATATGCACGAATTGTGCACTTTTTGCCTGCCGACAACTCCACCTACGCGACTGGACTGATTTTGATGAAATATTTTGTGTGTGTTTAACACAGCATGGAGAATTTTTCTATGCTATCCGCTTTGTTGTCTGTCGCCATCAGAGGGTGTTGCAGTCTCTGCACTGCTATACCATTCAATCCATCGCTATGAATATTGGTTATACTATGTATTCGAGTATGGAAAATAGGTTCTCGCCATCCACTTTATTACCACTTGCCACCAGAGGGTGCTGCAACGTTTCGTCTCATAGACCGTTCAGACGATATCCATGAAAATGAGTATGCACCTATTGGAACATGGGGACTATATTCGCGCAATGTCCTTTTCTACAATGCATTTTTTTTTTTTTTTTTTTGACAGGACAACGTATGCCGGGTTCTGCTAGTAAATATGCAAATTAGTTTCTTGCATTTAAAAAAAAAAAATTCACTGTCAGTTACTTGTAACATTCTTGCTGTATAGGAATAGTAAGCAAATTTTTTCTGTTAATTTTTAATTCTATCTATTTAAATTTGAAAAACAAAAATGTAATTCAACTGAAGAGCTATTCGTCATGAGATATTTCATCCACAAATAAACAACGCAGTTTGACAACCATTGCCTTAAGAATTCGAACGAGTAGCGTGTTTTTGTGAAAAAAAAAAAAAAAAAGAAGAATAGAAGAACGTCTTCGGCGATGACTGCACACCGTTTTCGAAATATGTTGCAAAAAAAAAAAAAAAAATTTATTGAGCCGACTTGCAATTTGGGCTCGAAGATGTACCGAAACAATTCAACTCGGCCTGAGTGAATTGCTGAGGTCATTTCGATCGAAGCGGGTCGCAATTGCTCCTAATTCCCCGAAACGCGCCACGCTGTCTCATCGGGCGCGGATTGGCTGCGGGAAGGCACGTTCCTTTTATTCGTTCTATTCTATCAAGAAGAAAAAAAAGATCAATTATGGGTTCGATTCATAAAAAAAAGGCCTGAAGCGAAAGAACGCAGTCAATTTTTTTTATCTGACTGAGTTCGGTTCGAAACCCAACACGTTATGAACCACCAAAGGTTCTGATGCTCGTGAGGGACATGGGTACACTAAATCAGTAGGCTGGAGTGATCTTACGCTGAGCTTTTGGAGGAAGGTGTCATATCAAGAGTAACTGTTCCAAACGGTTACGGTACATCTTCAGTCACTTCCCTGAGATTGTCTCGGAAGACGCTGAATCTGCTGCATGTGTTATGATGTGTCCAGTATTCGAAGTTAGCGACATTGTATGTCGTAATTATAGTATCATCTATACATATGAAGCAAGAAATGTAGATGTATGGAAGTTTGTTTTCTTATTAAATTAAAATCTATGACACTTCGAGCGTTGATAAATCCGCTGGCGGAATTGTTACAGATATTGTTTTTACGCAGTAGACACTTGAAATTTAGGTTCTACTACTACGCCACACCACATCACTGTGCCTAGAGTTGAGTTGCCCTTACACAGTTTGGGAAGGATGTGGGTGGAAGAAGTCTGATTGGCGCTCTACGGTCATAGGGAACCAGTACCTAAGGCTTAAAGTGGGATTCTGAACCACTCCAAACATCCATGGCACAGCCAGGACTCGAACTCGAAACCTGTGACATCAAACGCCAGACAGTCGGCCTTTCAGGCCCGAACTTTAGATACGACTTCACTTGTAAGATTTCGAATTGATTTTTTTTTTTTTTGTTCGTACTTACTTTGTTCAAGTAAAAGTAACACTTAATTTGTTCATGTAAAGGAAATACTTAATTTGTTGAGGTAAAGGGCACACTTATTTTGTTGAGGACATATTGCATTGACTTTCATACAAGTAAGCATACATTCATTATCATGTAACTGAACTGATAGAATGATACCCTTCTGTAGTACAACTACAGCCAAACGAGTCCTTGTGAACATAAATACAAGATAAAAAAGTTTTAAAAAAATGCGAATCGCTCATTTCTAAATGAATCTTTTTAAATCCTTTCTGTTTAAAGCGCACAGAGCATAGACTTTTAAATTTCATTAAATTCTGAAATCATGATAAATTTGCACTACGGTGCAGCACAAAAATAAAATTTTTCAAAAATAAATTCAATTGAATGTTTTGAATACGGGAAATTCGGTATCCCAACAGCTCGTAAATGAAAAAAAAAAGTAAGAAGGAAAGTCGTGCGAGAAGAAAGAAAGTCGAGTTTGAAAGCGGTTCGTTTGCCTAAAATGAACATATGTGTCCAGAAAATAAGAATTAGTTTAGTTTTGCTTGTCGCTCTACAATTATTTTGTGCACACTTTAGGTTCATTAGACCGGAACCTACAGGTTAACGCGGTTTCCGAACTACTCACACACATCCATACCACCGCCAGGATTCGAACTTGAAACCTGTGGCGCCAAAGGCCAGAAGAAAATAAGAAGGCTACGGCATACATTTCAAGGAAACAAACAGTTCTTTTTTTCTCTCCTTTAAATATCCATCCAAATATTATGCTATCTTTCAAAAGGCTTCCTTAATTTGTATTGAAAGAAAAAACAAACCTTCTATCTAACTCTATAAGAAGGCATCCAGTTAACTTGCTGTCTTTTTTTAACCACTCTTAAACATCAATTGCTTTTTAAAATGGCCATCGCCAAGTAACGCATCCCGTTGCGCGGGAGCACTCAATTGAAGAAAGTCACTTCAAGATCTAGGGCCGTGTTAAGCAATTGGCATTGTTTTGCTCAGAAATTCTGATCATTGTTTCTATGGATGTTTTTCAGTACTTAATTTTCAAGATACAGGGAACCTGAATGGCAGAGTGGCTAGCTCTCTGGCGCTCGGTGCCACAGGTTTCAGATTCGCGTCCTGGTGTTGCCATGGATGTTTGGAGTGCTTCGAAATCCACTTTAAATCTGTAGGTCCCAGTCTGTTCTAACTATAGAGCGTTGTGGGGATAGAATGACTTGCGTCCGTAACCTTTCCCACTTTCAATTTTGGACATTTTCACTGAAGTCTGTAATTTTTATTTAAAATTTCGTTCACGAACTTTTTAATACGTAATGTTTACTTAAATTTCTTTCGCGGGCTAATAATTAAATAATCACATAATGTAAAATTGTTTTAAAAAATCGTTTGGGGAAAGCAAAGACCATTTTATTTCAAAGTGGACAAAATTCTATAGTAGAATCCTATCGGGTGTTTTTTTTTATTATTTAAATTGCTGTGATGTGTTTTGTTCTTACATTAAATTATCCATTTTATGGGTGACCTGTATATCGATAATGTCGATTACAATTTTTTTAAATTTGTCTTGAATGGAGCGATAGATTTTATACTACATTATTATAAGCAAACAAACAATTGTTTGCCATCACTTCAGGATCTAGGTTTATGCTAAGCAATTGTTGCTTTTTCTTATCACTGTTTTATTTATTTTCTTTTTCTTCTTGATAGATGATCGTTGTTTCTGTAAACGTTTTTCTACACTTATTAGAACACAGAAGGTCGGATTTTTTTTTTAATTTATCTTCCATGAAGCAATAGGTTTTATACATTATTCTAAGCAAACAAACATTTTTTTTTTGTAATATTTATTTAAAAAAATTTTCCAAATATATCTCGTATGAAAGATAAAGCAAGCCTAATAATAAAGATATGCAATTCGATATAAAATGAAATGATATCCACATTTATGTTTGTAAGAAAAGTCGCGAGTAAAAAACATTTCAATGACGAACCATCATGTACCCTAAAAGAACATGTAAGGCTAGTTGTTCCTAGTTCCTAGTTGTTTTTGTGGTCAAACCAGACTCAAAAAATGCAATTGAATAAAGTATAAGAGATAAATGAGCGGTAAAATAAAGCTCAAAAGATCATTGGGCATTTGGGTACTTAAAATAAAAATAATACGGTTTTAATCTTCACATTTATGTAATAGAATAATAAAATCATCATCATCATCATCATCATTGGCGCAACATTTCCATGGTGGGCCATCTGCTTACCGGCGCATTTCGAAACAAGAGAGGTTGAGTTGTTTGGGTTTCCAATCAGAGTTAATTTGGAGGTGATTTAATGATTCTTGTGGCAACTCTAACGGATGTTTTCGTTAAGACTTTGTCTTATAAAGAACGATATAATTGTATTTTAATCGTATTTAGTTGTATGACGTATTTTTAGCAGTGATATAACTATTTTTTTTTATCTGATATACACATCGAGTTTTCCCCCACTTTTAATTTTCGTTAAGGTTAAATTCAAGTGAAGCCTCCTCCGACTGCTTTAATTTCAAATTTATGCTTTCCTCTCACACATTCAAGAGGAAGGTCAAAGATGCTTTTTCTGCGAGTCATACTACATTTCGAGTAATTTAAAAAATTGGAACATCCTTTCTTATTTTTAGGACGTGCTTGTTTCTTTACACTTCTGTTAAACGAAAGATTTAACATTGCTCTCTTAAGTAGAATCTGAAAATTAATTTTAATTCACCCCGCTACTGAAATTTTAAGTGGTAAAAAATTTACGTAAATAATTTTTTTAATAATAATAAAAATAGAATTTATCCACCGCTGAATGTTTCAGTACTTTAAAAAAAAAAATTAATTATTAAAATGAACATATCAAATAAAAAGTGGAAAGCGCGTTCAGTTTCTAAATTAGTAGAGATGACTTCGTAAGCAAACAGAGAGTAAGAAAGCATTGAGATTGTGGAGTCTCTCCAAATACCACAACTTGGATGTTGCACGAAATTGTTGTTGTGACTAATCTACCTGCAGTGTCCTGCAGTGCGGGACGGACATCGCATGAGTAATGGATGGAGGGAAAGGGTACAGCTTCTGTTGTGATGGAGCCCCCGTAGCAGGAAGTCTGACTGGGCTCTGTGACGTCCTAGGAGTGTACAGTCCTAGGAGACCGGGACTTACTGCTTGTGGATTCTGAACCACTACAAACATCCATGGCACCGCCGGAACTCGAACCCTGCGGCACCGAACGGCAGAGCTAAACACTCGACTATTCAGGCCCCATACAGAATTGTAATGGCACAATGTAATTACAGATGCAATGCAGACACTGAGGTAATAGCAGACAAAGTTTTACTGAATACTGAGTGCCTTTAGGGGGTATATAAAGGTAACCTCCTTAGGTAACCATTTAGACTGAAAAAAGCTACAGGATGATCTTATAAGCAGGAAGTACTCAAAGGAAGATTATAGGATCACATTAAAGACCGAAAGGAATCGAAAGAAGGCTATAAGAACACCTTTTAATCTAGAAGGAATCGAAGGAAGACTAAAGAATCACCGTTTAGGCTGAAAAGATTGGAAGGAAGATATGCTATAGGATCACCTTTTAGCCTGGAAGGAGTCGAAGGAAAATAATTGCCTGGAAGGAATCGAAGGAAGACTACAGGGTCACCTTTTAGGTTGATAGAACTCGAAGGAAGACAATTACCCCTTAGGAAGAAAGGACAAATGAATATATGATATAGTATCACCTTATGGATCTTGGAAAGAGTATAAGAAAAAAGATAATCGACCTGAAGGAAAAGAAGGAAGGAAGCTTTTGCTACTCCTAGCCTTTTCTCTTTAACTTTTGAAAACATTTATGACTCTATTTCTAGAGTCATTAAAAGACTCTAAGAGAAGAATCATTAGTAGAAGTATCATTAGAAGACTCTAATATATTCATGAAGGAAGCACCATGGATATACATGTATGTGAATCAATGTAATATGTTTTACATATTCTTTCAGTTAGGAGTGTTTGCAAACAGTTGAGCTTTATTGCCAGAATGTAACTAAAAAATATTCATGTATATATTTTAATTTTCATGTTTACCAATGCTTCATAACCTCATTCAGCAATAGCAGCCAAAACCAATTTGCATTATTTAAAAACATCGGCTTTGATAGTGCTGGATTTTGTTTTTTCTCGATGATGAGAAATTGCAGTTTCTTTTTCAGCTAATGGGGGAGTAAATAGATTGAACCTTAAGACGAGCCAATAGGGAGAAGATCCTGTTACTTTCTGAAGCGCTGCCGTCATCAAGTAGAACAGCGCGGGCAAGTGTTGTGCGCCCATAAAATGCGACAGACAGGCATTTAAGATGTTATCTCGAGAACCCTGGCAAGTGATGAGAGCAACCCAATGATGAGATAGCAGCTCGCCTTATCGAATTTCTCCGATTTTTTTGCTGCCTTTTTTTGAAAAAACCCATGTTGTTTTCAAGTATGACAAACAGTTTACGTAAGAAATATCTGCCAGCAGTTATTTTTTATTTATTTTTAGTCCTGATAATTTGATGCAAGTTTATCAAACCACGCGGATTTAAAACGCGTTAGCAACACTATTTTTGGTAAACTGAACCGATAATTCACTCCAATAACGCAATTCGAGTGCATTTTTGTTATTGAAAAAGTTTTATGACATTCCCCATAAAATTACTAAGAAAAAGGTAAAAAAGAAAAAATCACTTAACGCGATTTTATTTTGTATTATTTATTTATTTTACTAAATAATTTTTATTTGTTAGGATACACCCAATATTACCTTAGGCTCTTACATTTTTTAATCTGTACTTAGTTTTAAATACAGAGTGATTATAATTAAAATCCCACTTTCGCGACTTTTCCTTGATGCTTTAAAAAAAGAATTACTCGTCACAATGAGTTCACATTTGTACTGAAGATACTTGAAGTACGGCATCAAAAAACGGTTCTAAAATGTATGAATAAAGGGCGCTGTAAGCGGCCTAAAGAAAGTGAATTCGGCTGCCAGTGATATTTTGAATCGAAATGAGTTGCACGTGAAACCAACGGTAGTGTTCAATGTACATGATTGTTTCGGTTTTTGGACGGAAAAAATGACTTCCAAGTCCTTCAACAGTTGTGACACTGTTGGTGGAAAGCCCATCCATCACGGCAAGAGATGGCAATGGGATGACCCAATGGGATGGCAAAAATCGGTGGAACTTTTATTGGATGTCATACCGTTTCCCCCCTTCTTCCAGTATCTTCAGTTCAAATTGCAACTTATTGTGATGAATGATTCTTTTTTTACAGCATTTTGAAAGTGGGACATTAATTCTAATCGCACTGTAATCAGGATGTAAAATTGTCAAACTAATATCTTACATGAAATAAAAAACAGAATTGAATCTGCCAGTAAGGCCATTTTGGGGTTAAGAAATCTCTTTAAATCAAAGTTCATAAGCATAAAAACCAAATTCTTTTTATATAAAACCCTTCTGAGACCTATTGTGGTCTAGGTCTCTGAAACATGGACTTTGCCAAGAGCTGATGATGACCATTAAGGTCTATTTGAGCGAAAGATTTTAAGGGCTATTCTTGGCGGTGTCAGGGAAAGCGATTGTTGGAGAAGACGATACGCAGAAATTTGTAAATGATATAAAGACAAAGATATTATGAAATTATTTAGATTAATAGATTAAACTGAGCTACTCATGTATTTAGAAAGGCTCGTTTTGGCAAAGCCACAAGGGAGATTAAGAGAACGACGTAGGTTGCGATGGATAGACGCAGTTGAAAATGATTTTACTGTGATTTAATTATTTTGCCACCCAGAGGAATGCATGGAATGCATCTTCAAAGGAAAACCTTGGTCAACTCTGGGCTGTCGTGCTATGGATGATGATGAAATAATTTTTATTTTGACTCTCTGTGCCACTGGTTTCGGGTTCGAGTCCCGGCTGTACCATGAAGGTTTGAAATGTTCCGGAATCCTCTTTAAACAGTAGGCCCCTGTCTAACATGACTGTAGAGCTTTGGACGTAGGACTGACAACCCTAGCCAGTAAAAAGAAAACATCTCCGGTCTCGAAATGGCCTTGGCCCACCGTAGGGTTCTTGCGCCAGTGAAGAAGAAAAAATTATTTTTATAATGGAACATAACTATCGCAATGACATGGAAGTGAAATTGAGTAAGAAATCTTTATATTTGGAGGTTATAAGTCAGTTTTATTTATTCAAAAAAGTAAAAGTTATTAATTTCAGAAGATTTTTCTGATTTCATATTATATTTTTTAAAATCTTATCTTTAAATGTGCTCTTTACGCATATTTCAAATGTTCAAAATAAACTTTGCTCTCAATTAAAAATCTAATGTACTCTTTCTTCAAGTGTTCAAGGTTCAAAAATTTCTCACATTTCTTCACAAAACTTTTGTGATGATGATAACGGTTGATTTATAAAAAAAGTCGCATCCTAATACCAAATTAATTTGTATTTAATGACCGCCTGCGAGGAAATATCACGCATGCGTGTTAACTATTTTTAACAAACAACATGATGCCTTAAAAAAATTTTCTACAATGATAATAATCTAATTCTAAAATTCCACTTTGTCTGCAACATGAGTTCTACCGGTACTAGAGTCTACAAGTAGGGATTGCAATACCGGTATTTTGAGCCATTTGCACAATTTTGTAATACCGGTATTCACAAGTTTAAATACCGGTTTTTTTTTCGGTATTTACTAGAAATTTAGAGTTCTTACCTGTGAAAGAATTCTTATGTGTGAACTTCTTATTCTTATCTGTGAAAACTCATAAATAATACCCCATAATAATGAATAAGAACATAAAAAATCAGTTGATACTACTTCGGTTTGGTTTCATTATTTATATGATGAAAAGAATAGGGTGGCACAATGTAAAAAAATGTTCAAGAGTTATTAAAGTGAATGAAGTACAAGCGGACTCCATGCACATTTAAAAACGAAACATGACGCAAATTTGTTAAAGAGGAAAGAATCTACTTGCGATGAAGATACAAATTTAAGCTCAGTTCCCCAACAGGGATTTTAGATAATTTGGATGAAATTATAAGTAAAATGACAGCACCAATGTCATTTCTATTACCGGTATTAAAACCGGTATCCCGGTATTAAGATAAAAAAATATACCGAATATCGGTATTGAACTTTCGGTCCGATATCGCAATACCTATCTACAAGTGATAGTGACTACCGGTATCAGACTCTACAAGATGAGATATTAAGGGTGAACCTCTTTTTTCATTTATGCATTGTCGACGGTCCCATTGTTTCAGTGGGCTTATATTATTTTATCAATGGGTTTCGTGTTTCACTTATGTATTATCGGTGGGCTTACATTATCAACGGGTCTCGTGTTTCACATGCATTATCGGTGGGACTCACGTTTCGATAGGCTTATATTGTATTACCGATGGGCTTTCTGTATATTATCCGTGAGTCGTGTTTCACTCATGTATTATCAGTGGATTTCATGTTTCGGTGGGCTTGTACTATATATTGTTATCGATGGCTTGTGTTTCACTTAAATATTATCAGAGGGTCTCATACTTTCTGTGGGTTTATATATTATCGGAGGACTTTTGGCATTTATCGGTAGACTTATATTATAGTGTCAGTGAGTCTTCGGTGTAATAACGGTGGGCATCGGGCTTCAATTACGTATTTTGAGTGAGCTTATATTACATTATCAGGGGCTTTCTGCTTCGGTGGGTTTATAGTATAGGATCGGTGGATCTCGTGTTTCATTTAAGACTTATGTCGCGGATGTTTTTAATTACACGCCGCGATGAAGGTGAGGACTTTTGGAGTAACTGCTGCGCATTTGCGTGGCGTATGAGGAAGAAACTCGAAAAGCTCCAACCAAGTAGCCTGACTATAGATGCAAAAAAACTTTACACACATTGTCACAGCTGGGGCTGGTGGCGGAGTGACTAGCACTCTGGCACTCGGTGGCATATGTTTCGGGTTCGAGTTCCGGCGGTGCCATGGATGTTCGTAATGGTTCGGAATCCACCTTAAACCGTAAGTCCCTGTCTCATAGGACCATACAGTGTTGCGAGGGTAGTGTTACTCCGCATCCTTAGCCTATCCTCAAGCTACATGACCCCCCCTGGGTCATGCTGAATGTGTCACAGTGATGCAGCCCTTGCTTATGGCATAAAGATTGATTGCCTTTGTATTGCTAGCTACATTAGAACAGCACATTGTCACCATCCAATTCCCTCCTTTGTGAAAGACTCCAACGGAGCGCCTCCGGCAGATTCGAACCGAAGCCTTCCAGTACGCTAGTCTCAATCACCAGGTCACTACGTTCCCTCGTTCCGTCCGTCCCATCAGCAAAAGGAACGCAAACGAGTCGGGAGGGGGAAGGATTTTGCACAATTAGCACACCAAGTGTAGATAAGAAGGAGAAGAAGATGAAATTCCGACAGCGCAAACTAATCAGAGCTAATGAAAAGTCAAGGTTCAGCGGAAGATAAGCTTTAATGATCGTGTGGCGGAATCGCTCGCGACCTCCACAGAAAAACAATCGGCTCTCGGCAGATAAATCACGGGGAAGAACGCTGGAATATTGAACGATTTCCACGTATTGCGACATTTTTCTTTTTGTTGTTGTTGTTGTATATGAGGTGGAGTGTGTGCTTAATCTACTGCCGATCTGAAAGGAATTTTCGATTGTAATTGCTCCCCGTTTGCGTGCGACCTGATGGCCAAGTGGCAGCGCTCTGCCCTGAGGTATCATGGGCTTCAGATTCGAATCCTGGCGGATTAATGGAGGTTTGTGAGGGGTTCGGAATCCACCTTAAACCGTAGGTTCCGGTCTGCTTAGCCCACCTGAGCATAAGACGACCGTAGAGCGACACACCAAACCACATTTGCGTATTATATGGGAGAAAATCCGGGAAACTCTCTTCAGGCAGCTGGCCAGACAGCTTTATGCACGCAACTGCGATCTCCATCCAGATTCTTCGTTTCCGAATTCAGTGATGGCAAGAAATGCTGCCAGCGTGTTCGAACTGGAGACTTCCTTCAATCTACTGCGCAAGTTTAGCGCTTTTTTTTTTTATAATACTCGTGTTTACAACACTGCGAAGATCGTATAAGAAAATAATTTTTAAGGATACTACTACTACCACAACACCACACAACAACATCACTGTGCCTAGAGATGAGTTGTCCCTTTACTGTTTGGGAAGGATGTGAGTGAGAAGTCTGATGGGGCTCCGTGACGCTTTACGGTCCTATGAGACCGTGATCTACGGTATTAAAGTGGATTCCGAACCACTCACCAATATCCTTGCTACCTCCAGGATTCAAACCTGCAGCCTGTAGCACCGAGCGCCAGAGCGCTAGACACTCCGTCCTTCAGGCCCTACTTTTAAGGATAGCTGCCCTGCATGCTGTATGAGGAAAAACTCAAATCAGCTAGCATGGCTGTCGATCCAAGACGCTCTTATACTTAGTAACAATCGCAATAATGTCATTTCGTTTCTTAAAGCAGTAACGCCACCGGCGGAAGTTTATAATTTGATTTGTCTCTCTACGGTCATTTCGTGCACACTTTGGGCTCATTAGGCTGGAACCTACAGCTTAATGTGGATACAGAACCCCTCACAAACATCCGTGCCACTCCCAGGATTCAAACGTGAAGCCTGTGGTACTGAAGGTCAGGCCCCGCCGGAGGAGAATCTAAATCCTCCTGTACGGTAGATGTGCACATCACCACTGGGCTATAAGTTTGCAAAATATCATTTCAACTATAATTGGACCACCGATTGCGTGGAAAAGTAAACAACCTGTTTAGAAGCGGAAGCGTTCGAATCGATTACTTGTTAGGGGTGCTTAGTCAGAAACAAAGAACGAAACGATGAAAGCAGGAACTTTTATTGCTATATTGGAATTTTTTCATTGAAACTTTTCTTTTCATATTATGCAGATAATTTTTTTTAAAAAATATTTTGATATTTAAAAATGTTTTCGGATAAAAAAATCCCTTCGAAACGACCTTTCTCCCCTTTGACGCCGTTCTGTTTGAATCCATGAGACTCGACCATATATCAGTTTTTTGCATAATCGGTGGTTCATGATCGGTAATCATAATTCAAACTATCAAATTATAATTTTACATATTTTACAATGTGATTTTTTTCCTTTTGTAAATGTGGCCCAATGCATCTGACTAAAAATATGTGTGTTTAAACTGGAAGTGATGGCATTTACTTATTTAAGCGATGAGGAAGAGGAATTTTATCGCTTTTTTTTATTCGATTATCGTATCTACAATCACTTCACTCACTGCTCGGAATGATGAGAAAAAAAATGGCTCATCTCTTGCTGCGAAAAGGCAAGTTGTGGTTTCAAGGGGAAAAAACCGCCAATGTTTTTTATTATCATAAGAGCAAGTCCGATATGTGTGCTGTGTAAGTTTCTTTTTTAGAGTGTCTTTGACATTGAAAGAATATATCAATGTAATATTAATTCTGCAGGCTACATAGATGTGTCGCTCCCTTTTCTGAATGTTCGACTCAAGTCTCAGTGGGTTGTTTTAAACCGAGCTGCTGCTGTTCGAAAACTCTTATTAGAAACTTTATCCAACATGGCTTGGCGGAATTATTAATACCCAAGTTTTTTATTCAGGGGCCTGTTGACGGAGTGGCTGGCCCTCGGTATAACAGGCTTCAGGTTCGAGTTCCGGCGAATGCCATGGATGTTTGGAGTAGTTCGGAACTCACTTGAAAACGTAGGTCCCGGTCTCTTAGGATCGCGAGGGTTGTGGGGGTAGTGTGTTACTCTCGTCCGTAGCCTATCTTCAAGCTACACGTGACCCCTGGCTAGTGCTCAACGAGTCACAGCGGTGCAGCCCTTGCTTATGGCATAGCTGCTGATAAATGATAGATTAATTGTCACTGTATTGCCAACTGCATTAGAACAACAACAACTTTATAGATTTGAGTTTAATAAAAATTATTACATTTATTTCTATCAAGTGAATAAGCTAAATCCTAACATACCAAAAGAACGTTAGTATAACACAAACCTTTGGATTAACGAAGATTGGTTTGTCGCTCTGCGGTCATCTTGTGCACACGAGGGTTAAACAGACTGGTACCTGCAGTTTAATGTGGATTCCGAACCACTTAGCAAGCATCCATGGCACAGCCGGGACTCAAACCGGAAACCTGTGGTACCAAAGACCAGAGGGCTAGTCAGTTGCCCATCAGGCTGCTACAACGAAGAAGCTACACTACCACACCAACTTTCAACATCATAACGTTGGAAAACAAATGAAATTGTACATTTTTGCAGCATTTTTTTAGTTGGTACATTTTCACTTTTGTTTCATGAACACCTTTCATTTACTACACAGAATTTTAGAGTTATAAACCTTAAAAATTAACAAAGTCCGCAGGAAAGTTTTGGTCGATGCTTGACTATTTAAAACGAGCTCTTCAAACATTATAAGAAAATTTTAAGTCATGAAAAAAAAAATTTTAATATTTTTCATTGGCTTGTGTTGATGCTGTAAAATAAAGAAACATCAATTTATCAAAAACAATCAATTTCTTCTTTATTTCAAGAAAAAATTGTTTTTTCCGATAAATTATTATAATCGATATTATAAATTATTAAAAGTAATCTAAATATAAACTATTATAATAAATATTATAATAGCTTATATTTAGATATAATAATCGATATTATAAATTATTATAATAGATAAAATACATCGCTAAGATACATTATTTTCGATTCGTTTTAAATAGTTTCATGTATTCTCCGAATGTTTTACATCAACGAGTTGTTTTGTGTTATTCTTAGTCAGTGTCCTAAACTCGTTGAAAATGATAATAATGTTTCAATCTCTTGAGCAATAATGATAATTAAAACTATAAATAGAGAAAATTCTTACGTAAAATAACGTTCTGAAAAAATTTAAGTCAATTGATTCATTACAAAAATTTAGTTGCCGTTCAAATTTATATCAACCAGATACATAAGCTACAGGTAATAGGGCAACATTCAATAACCACAATCTAATCCAAACGGTCAGCCAGTACAATTTCAATCTAGTACAGAAACAAAAAACACCACGCAAGTGCATAAATTCATGACTTCTTTTTGTAAAGGTCCACGTAGTGTTTCTCCCTTGATTTCAGAAGGATACGAGCATTTACTGAAATACAAATCTTCGTCCATGTCGGTTTTATTCGTTAGCTCCAGGAGAGAGACCTACTTCTATTGACCGAGTATCTTCTACACAAATATGCTTAACTAACAAATCTGTGGTATAAATTAATGCAAAGTTTATATATATATATATATATATATATATACACAGAGTTTATAAATATATATAAAATGAATGAATCCGCACCTAAAATGAATCAACCTATCCTATAGTATATGATTTTAGATGTTAGTAAACACAAGAACAGTCTCAGAAGCAAATGAATCATTAACTTTCAAATTTGAGGAAATACTACTGGAACGATGGTCTATCGTCTTTCTTATCAGAGAACATATCGTAGTGTAACACCAATATCAATAATGAAATATGCATGAATTTATACCACAGATTTTGTCAATAAAATAGATATTTGATCAATAAAAGTAGTTCTCTCTGCTTTATATATACAGTAGAACCTCTGTAAGTCGAACTTCAAGGGAGACGCCAAATATTCGAGTTCTGGAGGATTTCATCTTACGCGGATTTTGTAAATAAATATTCTACTTGAAGAGGTTTACATTCTTTATAACTTTGAGTTAGAGAGGTAAAGTACATAAAAATTCAAGTTACAGAGGTAATAAACATGTTTATTTGCAACTGAAAAGTTATAAGTTAAAATCAAAATATATTCCGAAATACCCTTAAAATTAAAAATGTTATGTATTAAAAAAGTCAGTTATTATTATTTATTTACTTTTTTTGCTTTAGACAATTCGATCGTTATGTATCTAAAGCATTATCTAAGCTAAAAAGAGCAGAAAATTCTTTTTCTTCCGAGTTGCTATTTCATAGAATTGGTTATTCTATTTACTGTATACTCATACATTGTTTTCTGAGAAACAATGACGTGCATTGTCGGCACATCCTTAAAGTCGGTAACTTATTTTACTTCGAGCTATAGATTTGGTTCGGTTTGGTTTGTCGCTCTACGGTCATCTTGTGCACACTTTGGGCTAAACAGACCGAGACCTACAGTTTAAAGTGGATTCCGAACCACTACAAACATCCATGGCACTGCCGGGACTCGAACCCGAAACCTGTGGTACCGAGCGCCAGAGCGCTAGCCACTCGGCCATTCAGGCCCATTCGAGCTATAGAGGTAATTAGTTTGAAATGTTCGAGTCGTAAAGGTTGTAAAATCAAACATTGCTAATGTTCGAGATGCAGAGGGTCCAATTTCTTTCTTTTTTTTTTTTTTTCCCCGAGTTACGGAGGGAAATATATGTACTAAACTGGCTTGTGTGGATTGACTCATTATTTCGACATACAGAAGGTTGAAATTTCGAGTCATGGAAGTTTTGGGGCTTGAAGGGAAGAGAACAAAGAAAATTTTCCGAGTTGTGGAGGTTTTCGACTTAAAGAGGTTCTACTGTGTATATGAACCTGAGTTACCATCATCTTGGACTGGTCCTTGCAGGAAAGCATCATGCTTATGTAGGGTAGGGAAAAAACGCCAATTTTCTGCAAATTAAATACTCTCCAGTTCCACCGTGGCGCTGTTGGAAGGAGTTCATTTGTCAAGGAATTAAGCGCACAATGGGCACACGCGGAGAGAAGCTCTCTTTCCATTGCGGTTAGAATGCATTTAAACGATGCTCATAAGACCAAGAGGCTCTGGAGGTCACTTGCAAAAACAGGCCACCTACAAAGCATCTTCCGAATTGAGAACACAATCTGATGCTTCAAAAGATCGGCTCCTCTACACGGAGTCATTTCGGCAATTGATTTCGAATGTATCGGGAAGATTCATTTCATACTGTTCCATATTAAAATTAAATTAAATTGTGCCAGTTTAGTAAATTTTAAAATTAAAGTAAGATCATAAGAAAATTTTCCTATTCATTTTTCAGTTGTTTAACATCGTTTTAAATGTATCAGTTTACTTCTACAGTTTTTCGAATGCTTTGCATATTTCGAAGTTGGATTAATTGGTCGAGTTGTAACTTATTAGTGAGTGTATTACATAAGTTTAAGCGTAGTAATATTTGTTGGAGTTCTACTTTTGTTTATCTTTAACTGACAATTCTGCATTTTACACAATTGTAGATCATAAAAATAAAGATTTTTTTTGTATAATACAGGGTGGCCACCCCGCCTTCAACATTTTTCCGGCCAGTGAGATGCATCACTCTTTTACAAAATGCATTTATTTTATAATGGCCAAAGTAGTGCAGTAGTAGTTTTTTGAAAGTGAACTGGACCCAACACAAAACACGCTCAAACATAACGAACGCAACTCTCATTACGATGTGTTAATATCCAAATGGAGATCGCTTTGCAAAGTTATGTGAAAGAGCGGAGAAACAAATATCGCACTAGTAAAACAAATATTTTTGAATGATTTCAATTTTTTTTATTTCGTATTATATTTATATATTTTATTTATATTTCATTTTTAGTGTTATATATTTCTTTACAATGTGTTTTAAAATCATTATCATTATTATATTATCTGTGTTTACATGTAAGGATAACAGTAAACACAAAAATGATAACTCATTACATTTCAATTTTTGAGACATGTCTGTAGTCTGTCTGAATCTATTACAGGGATATACAACTTTATATGCGGTCCGCGGAGTTAGGATGCATTTTCAAAACGACCCGCAAGATCATTTGAGTTGGCCACCCCTTATCTAAGAGCCACACAGACTATTGAACTAAATCAGATGAGCCAAGACTTAATTACACTATGGGAACATACCGTGATCTGTCTAAAATAAAAACTGCACTAGTTATGTGAAATTTCGGCAAGACAACAAGAGGGGGTAAACATTCTAGAGTTCACGAATCAATTTATTCTTTTTCTTTAATCAATTTAAACACGAGCAGCTCAGCTACGTTCAGACCTTTCTAATGCACTCATTGGTGATTCAAAACTGGAGATATGCTGATACCATAAATGAATAGAATCAAAATTTACTATAAATTTTTTTAATCTTTTCACACCTACATTTTTATTATTGTTTTTATACGCGTATTTTATGGTTGTGTTTAAAAACAAAGTGTTTCATTACGAGTTTATTTTAAGGACACAAAAAATGTTACTCTTTGTCCTCAGAAAGTTAGGTACGGTGTATCGAGTTTCAGTCCTTTAAATTTAGAGAAGTAATAATATTTTCAAGCATAAATGAATAGGAAAAGCATAATTTTACGGAAAAAAAGGAATAATAGAAATAACTTTAAAAAAAGATGGGGTTCCTTTGAAAAATAGGACAGTTTTGGGGATATGGGTCGTTCGGCTATTGACGAAGATTTTATGGGAAATATTTAAAACGGTAATTGATATATCAAATGGGATTCTTATTTTTAACATTAAGAAAAGAGAGCCCCAAAATTAAATGAAAATAAAACATTCTCTATTGGTATTACTATTAGCAGCACTTCTTATGTGCTTTCTTAGATGCAAGTTCCGCTCTTGGGATTTCTTTGCCTAGCATCACTCAAGGCGGCAAGCCAATAAATAACATAGTTCTAAAAATCATAAATCTTCAACCTGCGCTCGTTATATACTTCTGCAACATCACTCTTGAACATCTATCATCTAACTCGTTCATCACACCTCTTCTCGTGCTCCTCATTAAGCATTGTTATCGCGCATCATCATCACCTCATCCCTGACCTCTCACGTTCTTCATCGACTCACCCAGCATCGTTATCCCGCATCATCACCTGTTGGTATCCAATATCCTTACCGTGGTCCTTTCTTCGTCGAACTCTATAGAAATCATCACCCAATCAGTATCCAAGAACTTTCTTTAACCTGTACGCATCCTTTTGATATAATCAATACATTTCATCAGTCCAAATTGTCTCCACCTGACTTCAAGTCATCCACCTAGAACACTGCTTGCTTCCAAACAGATCTCCCGCACGTCGACAAACTGGGGGAAAATGAAAAAAAGGAGGGGGGGATGAGGCTGAAGGAGGACCCTTCATTCCCACCGCCTTGTTGACTTAGAAAGCAGGGCGCGGGGATGAGGATTGAGTCTCGGGTCTCTGGATAAATTCTTTGCCAGGTCTCGAGCATAACCCCGGACAGGTATAGTGCAGGTTATTATTACACGCAAGCAATTAAGTCGATTGATACATGTAAGTCACAGTAGATAAAAAAGAAACAAAGCTTTATATATAGATCATCTTTACATACATAAGTCTTCTGTACAAGTGTTTGTCACTGAACTCCTCCAAAACGGCTCGACCGATTGTGATGAAATTTTGTGTGTGTGTTTGAGTGGATCCTTTAAAGGTTTAGATTCACAATGGGACCCTGTAGGTGGTGCTGCGATCAGATTCCAATTTTTTTTATTTTTTTTTTTTTATTTATTTATTTTAGAGTAGGATAGCATCTGCCCTCTAGTTTGAATACAAAGAAGGTGTGATTTTAAAATACCAGGCAACTGAGTTAGTCTGCAAATTATAACGGTAGAGATGCACCAAATTCAGCCCTATACATTGGAAGGGTAATGGGCCAAATGTTTCCCATGGCAGGCAGAGGAATGTTACGCTGCATCCACATTTCGCCACCAAATGTGAAAAAATTTCTTCCTCGAGAGCTGCTGGAAGATTCACGCTCTCCTCCTCGAGCCCAATGAAACAACTTTCCGCATTAATAAACCCAGCAGAGGGCATTGAAATGGAAGCTTTTTATCCGACGATTATCGTCGGTTTCAAATTAAGCTTCCTCCTTTGGGAAGCTCAGTTTACTATCCACCAGGCAACTCTGACTCATATAAAACAAAAAGTTTGGCAAACGCCATGTCAATGATTCAATTCATTTTAAAATCCCCTTAAAATCGTTAACAAATTGCGTTGTACAAAAGAAACATCCTATGGGAATAGTATTGTTATCACAAATCAACAAAAATGGTCAAATAGTAGCCCAGAGTTAACGTGAGCACCTAGCGTACATAAGTTCAAATTGACTGATAACGACCATTGCAATTACTACTTTCAAAAACGAGAAGATTCGATGGCAGTTGTAGAAATGTGTGTAATTTCGGTAGTCAAGCCACTTGTTGGTACTCTGATAATTGAACTTCAAGTTTCGGTTTTCTACCATTTGAAAAGCGAATGCTGGGTTGCCCCTAAAAATCCTCCTCCTCAGCAAAAATTCCTCCTCTTGTCAGTGGTCTACATGAGATCCACCGATGTTCTACCCTCACTTTTCCGACTGGTCGGAGGCTACATAGCCCTAGGTTATTGGGAGGCGATTGGTTGGTAGGTGGGGTTTAATGGCACAAGAGCTAGATTAGGTACGGGAGTGAAGTGGGAAGAAAAGAAAACAAATGATAACATAACACAATGCTCTACGGTCCAATTCTAGACCAGGACCTACTGTTTATAGTGGATCCTGAACCACTCTAAACATCCATAGCACCGCTGGTCCTCAAACCAGATACCTGTGATACCAGAGCTCCAGAACACTAACCACTCGAACATCAGGCACCCAAATAATAAAATAATAACATGTAACAAAAAAGAAGTTTACAAAAAAAATGTAAAAATCCTTAGGGAAAAAAAACATAGCTTTGAAAATAAAATAAAAAAATGTTCAACTTGTTACCATATCAATCAATCGACACTAAATATTTATGTGCAATCAAATTAATTTTCCGTAATATTTCATGACAAGATTGACAGGATTCTGCCGTTAATTTTCGGGTTGTTGTTGTTTTCAAAGTCCAAGAAATGGTGCGAAAATCAGAACCGTCCGCTGCAGAGGCCAAGCACTCATTAGAGCGCTGTTCCGTAAATGAGGCCCCAAGGCCACTGCCCAATTCCGCTCTTTTTCCCAATTGCCCTTCTGCCAAGGCGGAAGCGAACAGACCTCTGGAATGCGACGCCTTCGACCAACACGCTCGCTTGATTTAAGCTTCAGCTTCCCACGTATAGCTTCAAAAACAACTGTTGTTGATGCATTCGGTAAGATTTTGGGACACTAAAATTGAACGGATATTTAAAAAAAAAAACTGTATTTCATCTTAAAAAAATCTATTACTTTGGGTTATTCACTTAATACGTGATTTTCAAAAATCGTTATTTTTTTTTAGTCAAAATTGTAAAAGTGTATCTAAAAGACAAAAAAAATATCACATACTTCTGTTTTATATACGAAATCCTTTTTAAAAATCGTTTATGTTCAAGTAAATTTTAGCAATACTTTATACAAAATTAGATTCATCCTTTTAATCAAGGTACATTAAAACATCCATGTCGTTTGTAAGACGTATAGGATAATAATATATGATATATTAATATAATATATTATAAATATGTATAGATAAATTTACATTATATCATAAAAGCGCCCTGATGGCCGACTGGCTAGCGCTCTGGCCTTTGATACCACAGGCTTCCGGTTCGAATCCTGGCGGGGAAATGGATGTTTGCGAGTGATGCGAAACCCACGTTAAACCGTAGGTCACTGTCTAATATGAGAGTTGGGCGTAGGGCTGACAACCCTACCCCGTAAAAAGAAAACATCCCCTGTCTCGAAATCTACCAGTAGACAGACGGCCTTGGCTCACCTTGGGGCTGTTGCGCCAATGATGGTAATGAAATTATTATAAAATATATAGTAATATAAGACGTCCTGTATGGGTTTGGTCTGTAGCTCTACAGTCATATTGTGCACACTTTAGGCTCATTAGACCGGAACTTACAGTTTTAAGTGGATTCCGAACTCATCACAAACGTCCATGCCATAGCCAAGATTCGAACTGAAGCCTGTGACATCGAGCTCCAGAGCGCTAGTTACTCGGCCATCAGGCCATCGACTAATATATCGTATATTGTTATCATCATATACATCTTACAAGGTACATGATTGTTTTAGTGTATCTTTGTTAAAAGTATTAGTATTTTCTGTGAAATTGTTAAAATTTACTTGAACCTATACGATTTCTTAAAAGGATTTACTATATACTGTAGAAGTATTTGGTATTTTCTTGTTTTTAAGATACACTTTAACGATTTTGTCTAAAAAAATAACGATTTTTTGAAATCAAATAATAAGTGTATGACTCAAACCACTTACCAGAATGCTAGCCAATTAGCCATCAGGCCGCTAGCTTCCTGTATGAGCTGCTTAATTATAAGAGAAATATTATAAAAAAATAGTATGTTTGTTTTTTGGATATTTTGCAAAATTTCTTAATTTTTTTCAAATCAACCTAGCTTGGATTCGCTATAAATTAAAATTTCTGTATTCATATCAATATCTTCGTTAAATCAATAGCCGTAAATAACTTTTAAAGCAAACGCTACATAAACTTCTTCGCTATTTCTTGAGGTACAATGTGGAAGGTTTCAAATTCCGAAGAGTTTTGAGGTAGAGAAAAACGTATTTATTAAAGTGCGTTTTATTAAACCACGTATATATGAGGCCGTTATTCCTGTAAATCATTCAAGATATTAATAAATGCCCCTCTCTGCCCATATACTAAAACATGCAGTACAGCTCTGTTTGACTAGAACAGTACAGGTTTGGGGCTGTTGACTCAGTGTCTGGGGCGGATTTGCCTCTGTGCCGGTCAGTAGTCAAATACGGCGCAAAATAAAATACCACTTTAATTCTTCAGATTTCGCAACAACATAAATAAGATTCAGATTAGATAAGTCTGTTAGCATGTTTTGTAAAAAAGAGTTCTTGTCAAAAGGGAGGAGAAATTAAAAGTAATCCAAAAATGCGTTTTAGAAGCGCTTAACTTCATGGGGGCCTGAACGGTTGAGTGTCAGGCGCTCAGTGCCAGAGGTTTCGGGTTCGAGCACCGGTCATGGATGTTTGTAGTGTTGTCGGAATCCATTTTAAGCCGTAGGTCCCGGTCTGATAAGACTGTAAGAGCGTCACAGAGCCCAGTCATATGTCTACCTACGGGTGCACCATTACAACTGAAGCTGATCTCTTTTCCTTTCAACTATGAGTCCATATGGATTCGTGGGCCTGGTCTAGATAGATGTCAGTCAAGTGGGATAAGAAACAACAACAGCATAAACTTCATAAACATTAATAAAGAGGTTTAGAATACTCCGGTAAGTCTGATGTCCTGATTTCAATATGGAAATATGGCAAATATTTGTAGTAAAACACAATATATATACATGTATGTACTATATATATATAGTACATATTTGTGCATAAATATATAGTACATGGTACAAGACATTCGGTTTGGTTTGTCTCTCTATGGTCATCTTCTGCACATAATGACTAAACAGACCGGGACATACGGTTTAACGTGGATTCTGAACCACTACAAATATCCATGGTACCGCTGGGACTAGAATCCGAAACCTGTGGTACCGATCTCCCTAGCCCTACATACTCGGCCATCTGACCCCACAACAAGCGAGTCTATGATAATTTAAACATGTCTTAATGAGTTTCTTCCATATACTCTATGGAACAAACTCCTTATGACATAATTATAAACTAATGAGCATAATTAATTAATTTCATCAGTATCGTATTGATTATTATTTTGATTAGTTCCATGCAGTATCATAATTTTTCGATGCAAAGAGAAATTGGAAAAAAAATCACAGCACTAAAATTCTCAGGAGCATCCAGTTCCATTAGATTCGTAGAGAGGTAGGAAAAAATCTCATGTAAATTGTACCTGTGATACACCCGAAAACTAAAAACCCTCCTGTTTCTCCCCATAAACATACGGGTTTGAATTACCCGGAAATCCAATCGCCACTCCGCAAGTAGCCGACGGATTCTCAATTCGGCCATCGGATCGCTCTCTGCCTACCTGAAACTATTCGGTTTCGGTGTTCTCCCTGAATTACAAAATAGCAATAATAAAAATAAAAAGAACAATAATGGTAGGGGGAGGGTACTGCGAAGTCGGTGGAGCGTGGAAGCCACTTCCGTTTGGCGAGGAGTGTACGACCACGCGGGTGTACAGCTGACGGCGGAAGCCCAGGCACCGGAGCGCGGCAGCCAGGAAGCGCATTGTGTCGGGCCCCCCTTGCGCACAAAAAAGTAACCGACGAAATCACAAAAAAAGGGCCCGTTCGAAGTCCTCTTCGCATTCGAACCGGACAAGTTGCTGTGTTCGAAAATAGGAAAGGGAAATATTCGTTCTTTCTACTGTTTTATTTGTAAACAATGAATGGTGCAAAAATTCCGACGTACCCAGAAATTGGTTCTATAACTGGTTTGGTTTCGTTTGGTTTGTTTCTCTACGGTCATCTTGTGCACACTTTATGCTAAACAAAACCGGGACCTACAGTTTAAAGTGGATTCCGAACCACTATAAACATCCATGCCACCGCCGGGACTCGAACCCGAAACCGGTTTTATAACTGGACTAGCAGAGGTGGCCAACCCTAAGGATCATGCGGACCACTTTGGAAATGCCTCCCAATTCCGCGGGCCGCACTTAAAATTATATATCCCCCTATCAGATTGAGACCCACTATAGACATTTTTTTTGTGTGTGTGTGTGGAGTGAAAAATTGAAAATATAATGAGTTGCAATTATTGTGTTTACTGTTATTCTTACATGTAAACAAAGATACTATAATAATAACGATACTAAACGCTCATTGTAAAGAAATATAGAACACTCAAAATGAAAAATAAAAAATATATATAAATATAAACGAAATGATTAAAAAAAGATTTATTTTTCTAGAGTGATATTTGTTTGTCCACTCAGTTGTGAGTTCGCAGACTATAATTTAATTATTCCGCGAACTCACAACTGTAAACCCATCCATAAAACAGGCACTATCTGTCCTATATTCGGAAGAATATTATTTCAAAATCATTTTTTTCTCGTCATTTTGACCGTTCATTTTTGAATAAAGGGATGCACATGTAATGTAATTTTTAATACATTGTTTTCACTACTTTGGCCACTGTGAAAAAAATATTTTATGTAAAAGTGTGATACATCTCACGGGCTGGAAAAATGTTCGGGCCGCCTGTTGGCTACACCGTCGTTATATGGCGGAAAACAAACAGCCAGCGCACTATAATAAATGATTTTATCCAGTTTCTAATATTAGTTTAATGTGTGTGTGTGTATGCACCATAACTCGGAAAGGGGAAGTTCAGAAAAATGGCTTTAATTAACCGAGTTACTGATAAATAAAAAAAATCTTCCAGTTATTTATTCGATAACATTTATAAAATGTATTATTTGCACGGACACTACCATTTTGTCTTCTATTATTTATTCTAATTCTATGATGATGTGGATTACTTTAGTTTGGCTACTGAGTATATAACGCGATACAGCGCCAATTGAATGCCGCGTCAAATTTTTAAAGCAATGAAAATCATTTACGGATTTATCCTCTGCGAACCTGTTTTCATAGATTATTTCATTAAAGGAATATTAATATAAAACATTAAGTTATGATTAAAGTAGCTTTCCTACATATATGAAACCCTATTTTGAGAAACTTGAAACAATGCTTATTTCCGTTGTTCCAATAGCAACCTTATTGTGCAACTAATGTAAATGTCTGTTATTTTGCTACAAAAATTTTATTTATATTTAATTGTAATAATACTGATAATACATAAATACTGATCGTTCGATAGACCAATCCCGACCAACATACTCTGTGAACTGAATATACCAACAATCCAACATACTCTGTGAACTGAATATACCAACATTCCAACATACTCTGTGAATGGAATGTGCCAATAATCAGACATACTCTGGGAACTGAATATACCAGTAATCCAACATACTCTGTGAACTGAATGTACCAATGATTCAACATACTCTGCGAAATGAATATACCAATAGCCCAACAACAACATACCAATAGTCGTAGGGATGGCCGAGTGACTAGCGCTCTGGCGTTGGTGCCACAGGTTTCGGGTTCGAGTCCCGGCGTTACTATGGATGTTTGTAGTATTTCGGAATCCACTTTAAACCGTAGGTCCCGGTCTAATAGGAGCGTAGGGCTGACAACCGTACCCCGTAAAATTATAACATCTCCTGACTCGAAACTTGGCAATCGGCCTTGGCCTACCATAGGGCTGATGATGACTAATATTACTAAAACCCTGAAGACTTGCTTTAATTAAATATCACTAGGTTTTACTCTCAAAATAAGATTTACATATTTACCCATCTGGGAAATTTCTCTGTAAATTAACAAAGTCACCAAAAATTAAACTTCTCTTCAAATAAAAAAATAGCATACTCGAAAGTCTGTAAATCTTTAAAAAAAAAAAAAAATCTACACCAGTGTAGAAAATTAAATAAATAACACTCAGAAAATTATGAATATTGAAATAAACTGCTCGCTTGTAAAAAAAGGTTATGAGGACGAGAAACATTTGCGCAGGAAAGCATTGGATGAAATTTTTAATAAGAAAGTAGTTGTAGTGCTCCTAATCTTTAACAATTAAAGAATCCACTTTCTTATTTATGTTGCTTTCTACTGCCGGATATCTCGATTAGCTATTTGACTATTCGATGCAAGACGTTTACTGTCACAATCGCCATCGAGTCACCTAGTTTTTAAGATCAGTGCCTGCATCACATGCTGCCAGTGGATTTTAAATTTGAATCTTTAAATTTAATATTTATACCATAAAGGCATAAAATTTAATATTTATGCCATATAATACTACGCCAAGGGCTGCACCGACGACCCAGGGCGAAGGGGGTAGGGGCCTGTAGCTTGAGGACGGACGGAGAGAGACGTAGAGAACTGACGGACTTGCTACGGACGCGAGTCACACTACACCCACAAGGCTCTACGGTTCTATGAGATCGAGACCTACGGTTTAAAGTGGATTCCGAACCACTGCAAACATCCATGGCACCGCCGGGACTCTAACCCGAAACCTGTGGCACCGAGCGCCAGACACTCGGCCATCAAGCCCCTCAAAACTACTACTAAATCTATTACGAATGAGGTTCAAATGGAATGCTGCTTCTATCTTGATTATTGAACAACAATAATAAGGAGTCTCACAAAATATTTTTGGCGGTACTTTCTGACATGAATGTAGCGAACCAGTTCTAGGTTTAATAATAATAAAATATATAACAACATATTCCATGCCTGTTTTATTTTACGTATCAAATACAGAATTACGATTTTTTTCTTTTTAATCACTTATCAGAGTTGATTTAAAGATTGTTACATTATCGAATTCTCGTCCTTAAAAAAAGAAAGGCGCATTTGCGAAGACGGCTCACGCCTAGCAGATGCCGTTAGCCCCGAGGCTGTTTTCACCTCCATCACTTCCACTTCCCGGGAGTTTCAATGAGGAAATGTTAAATCACGGGCATAAGGGGGGGAGGGAGGAAATATTCCCTCCTTTTCTTCCCCCTGCGTGGATTTATCGCTCCTCAAAACACGCCGCACGTTCCTTGATCTCGTACTTAATTCATGAAACTATTCTTAACGAAATTGACTGGACTTCATTATTTTGTGGATTTGTTGTTATCTGAAACGGATTTTCCGAAAATGAGTGGATGTTTACAAGACTTCATTATTTTGAGGATTTGTTATTATTTCAAAAGTATTTTCCGAAATGCATCATTTTCTTTTAAAACTAAAATCCTTCTTTATTTTTTATACATCTTATCCTAGAAATAAAAAGGTAGATTTTAATTTAATTTTCTGCATTATTCTGCGTATTTATTATTCCGTTCTTTGTTATTCAAAAAGAATTTTCCGGATGCAATGCGACATTCCCCCCCAAATATATTTGTTTCTTTACAGTTTTTTTTTTTTTTTTTTTTTTTTCAGGCTTCCGATTGCATAAATATTCCTAATAAAAATTCCTTTATTATTTTGCGTATTACCGTTCTTGTACTTTTAATCGTTCTTTAACAAATCTTTTCGAAAATCCTAAAGTAAAGGATTGCCTTTTCTTATGTTCATCGCCATACGTGGACAATTTTTAACATACATTTAGGAAACACGAGGTCAAACAGTATACAAAAAAATTTATGCATTCGATGTATAAAATAAAGAGCACGTAACTTTTTTTATTATTATTGGCGGCTCTTTGACTTTAAATGAACAGTGTTGACAGAAAGTTGTAATTTATGAACACATTTAACGGTCAGCGGAAAATCCTACTTCAAATAGTGTGGAAAATTTACGATATTTAATAACAATTCAGAAATATAAATATACAAAATAAATGAAAATAAGACGCTGTATGAATTATTATTTTAAGATAAAGATGAAATTAAATAAATAAAAAATAAAGTAAATATCATTATAAGCGATGAAATTAAGTGAATAAAAATAAAAAAGCAATTAAAAGTGAACAGAACGAATTTAAAATAAGAACAGCATGAACAGAATGCGTTGAAATTAAATCAATAAAAATAAAGTAAATTTTATTATAAGCGATGAAGTTAAATAAATAAAAATAAAAAAAAACAAAAGCGAACAGAACGAACAGAAATAAGAACAGTACGGACAGAAATAAGAACAGTTACGGACAGAAATAAGAACAGTTACGGACAGAAATAAGAACAGTTTAAAGAATTGCAGAACAAAATCCAGTTCTTTTTTTCTTTTTTTTTCCAGCGTTACAGATAACAAAAAAAGCTACTTTAACACACTTCATTTTATCGCTTAAAATAACATTTTATTTTTTTATTTATTTAATTTCATTATCTTAAAATATTAATTTTTACAGCGGTTTATTTTTATTTAGCCTGTTTATTTATCTTTTCTCGATCAGTTAACGTAATTGTAAAATATATTCTATGGTGGGACCTGAATGGCCGCGTGTCTAGCGCTCTGGCGCTTGGTGCCACAGGTTTCGGGTTCGAATCCCGGCGGTACCATGGATGTTTGTAGTGGTTCGGAATCCACTTTAAGCCGTAGGACCCGGTCTCCTATGACTGTAGAGCGTCACGGAGCCGAAGTCAGACTTCTACCTACGGGTGCTCCATCACAACAGAAGCTGCTTCCTTCCCCTTGAGTACGTATGGGCTCGTGGGCTTGGCCAGCCAAGTGGGATAAGAAACAACAACATATTCTATGGTAAAAATTTGGATACAAAAGTACATAAATGCATTATATATAAAAGAAATTACAAAAATGATTGGAATATAGACGTATATTCTTTTTAGAATGAGTGGTGAAGTGAGAATATAAGGGGTGAAGTGAGGATATAAAAGAAAACTATAAATGAAGTATTTGGGTTCATTTCCTTATTAACATAAGTTGCTTAAATAGTAATGACAGCTCAAATACCGTTGCAAAGCTGTAATTTTCTTAAAGTCATGGTCCTCCCATCCTACAAACCCATTATCCTTTCAGCTGCCTGCTGACCAATTGGCTCGCACTCTGACCTTTGGTATCACAGGCTTCAGGTTCGAATCCAGGCGGGGGCATGGATGTTTGCGAGTGGTTCAGAATTCACATTTATTTTTAATATTATTAACTGCAAAATTAATTAACTGTATCATTACTTTGGGCCAGATGGTCGTGATGGTGCACGCCCAATGCTCTCCAGTCCTATTAGACCGGGACCTACGGTTTAAAGTGGATTCCGAACACCACTACAAGAATCCATGGCAGCGTCGGGACTCGAATACGAAACCTGTGGCACAGAGTACCAGAGAGTTAGTATTGCAGGGATAAAAAAAAAAAAAAATTTAAAAAATTAAAAAGTATTCACTAATAAAACATAAATGTTATAAAGCAGAATCGAAGAATTAAACTAATTTGAATTAGAATTAAATTTTTAATTGATATTAAACGTACATAAGCATCAGCAAATATGCTAGCAAACAATGATAGACATATATAAGCATTTAATTAATAATTAATATCTTTTTTTGTATTAAACCGAATCCCGTTTTGGCTTTAAAACTCAGCCTGGATTAAAAGCCTTCCTCTTTTTCTATTCGCAATCTTTCATCAATGCTGGAAACGTTTCAAAAAACAAGCGCTTTTGCAAGCGCTGCCATAGAGAGATAATTTTCCATGAAACGAAAGCGAGCGAGCACAATGAATTCGAAATTCCTGCGTCTATTTAGTCTGGGCGTACTTCCCGCCGAAGCTGGGGGCGTGGCTAGGCGGATGACGCCACATCGAAGAAAGGGGGGAGTGGGCAGAGAAGAGCTTTCATCTCTCTTCTGGAACACTGTCGTCAATTTTAATTACACATTCCCGCTCTTTTGGTACTTGCACACGCCAGTGAAAATATAACATAGAATATGATATAAATATGTCATAGAATAGGTTCAAATGGCAGAAAGCATAAAATATAACGGTTTAATTGATATCCATCTAAACAATTCAGGATTATTTTTAAATTTGTTCGCATTATTCGTATTTGTTCGCATTATTGCTTATAATGGATTGAATTTTATTAAATTCTTAATGCTTTTTGACGTAATTCTGTTCTATTGCAATTCTTATTTATAGATGTTGATTTAACTCAAAAAATATAATTAGTATTTTTTTTTTTTATTATTTATTTATTATTTTTTTTTTTAATAATTTTTAAATTTTGTTGAAAGATTAAAAGAGGAAATATGAACCAGTTTTAATTTAATACAAAATTAATTTTTTTAAAAATTATAAAAATATTTTATTGAATGTTTCTTATTTTATTTCACAATAGATCTTATCTTTCGACAATAATATGCTAGCTTGGATACAGTATTCCTAGCTATGTATGATTTTTTTTTTTTTTTTTTTTTATATCTCTACGATATTTTGCCCGAAAAACATGTTCCATTTTAAAATTCCACTATGCAAAGTAGATGGGATTGTTTCCAATAATGCATTAGTAGCCTGTTTAAACCAATACATATTTGGGAACAAACAAGTCAGAAACACCGGGAAAAAAAATTATAAAATGAAAACCATTATTTCAATTTCTTTTTTTATGTTTGGTTACTACAAGAGTCGGAATCAAATATTAAAATTTATTAAATGAAGGTAATATCATACACCAAATTCTTTATTTGCTTTTGAATTGAACATTATTTTTTTACTTATTATATATAAAAAACATTTGTTTCATAATGTGTGAGTGTGTGTCCGTGCGGTCCGTAGCCACAGCCTTCGCATGTCAGTGCACCCCTAGCTAATGTTTATGAATCAACGTGTCAAAATAAAATTTCAACTGTCATTGTCATTGCATTATTTATTTATTTTTTCACCGATCAAAATTAATTTAGATCAAAGGTGGCCAATCCGTTGCCAGCCTTGAACATTTTTCCGACCCGTGAGATTGATCACACTTTTACGAAATATATTTATTTTACAATGGCCAAAGGAGTGAAAAACCAATGCATTAAAAAAATACATTATGTGTGCATCCTCTATTCAAAAAGAAAGTTGAGAAAAAATGAATTAAAGTTAATTATATTCTAGTGAATATACTAGGACAGATAGTGCCTGTTTTATTCAGGAGTTTACAGTTGTAAGAACAGTTACAAGTTTACAGAATAATTAAATTATAGTCTGCAAACTCATGATGCGCGCGCATCGATTTGCAAAAGCTAAGCGAAAGAGTGGAGAAACACATATCGCACGAGTAAAATAATATATTTTTGAATGATTTCATATTTCTTATTTCGTTCCTATTTATATATATTTTTATATTTCATTTTGAGTGTTCTATATTTCTTTACACTGTGCGCTTAGTATCATCTTTATTATTATAGTATCTATGTTTACATGTAAGAATAATAGTAGTAAACACAAAAATAATAACTCATTGTGTTTCAATTTTTCACTTATAAAAACTGCCTACAATGAGTCCGGATCTAATAGGGAGATCTATAATTTTACATGCGGCCCGCGGGATCATGAAGCATTTCCAAAGTGACCCGCAAGATCATTTGGGTTGGCCACCCCTGATTTAAATAAATACTACAGAGCATTTTTTTAAAAAATTAAAACCACTGTAAACAAATCTAACACGACATACGAGCTTTTAAATGAAAAGTATTCAATAAATTGTTTCTTCTTAACATGTTCATTTCTTTTTTTAAAAAAAATTACAAACTTTGAAAGATTTTTGTAGGAATGTTGTATTCTACGATGAGTTTTTTTTCAAGTATAGAAATGAATTAAAATTAGGGTCTTATTGTAAGAATCCATTTTGTGGGTGAGAATGTGTATAGTGTTAAAAATGAGACATAGATGAATCACTTGATAATATCATTCTAAAAAAATTAAATACTTATTTTTATATTAAAAAAATTGAACATCAAAGGATGAATCTAGTTCAGTAGTTTTAAAATAAACAAGTTAGCTTTCAAAAATTAAAAATATTCATTAAATTCATTGAAATGAAAATAAAGTTAGCATTATACAAACCTTACAAAATAAAGACATTAAAAAAAAGTTATTTTTACTTAAAAATTTGCACGTGAAGGAATAAATATCTTTCAAAATTACTTAAAACTATCGTTTGGAGCAATTTTTGTTATAAAAGTAATCCTTAAATTCATTGACATAAAAATAAAGACAAAAGTAGTAGTTATGAATATCACTTGGTGTATATTACTCAGGAAATAATTTCATTTTCATAAAAATATTGCTCTCAATTGAAAATATCTTTCAAAATGTTGCAAAAAAAATATTTTTTGTAAGAACTTTTTAAGAAAACTTTCACAGAAAAACAAGTGAAATAAAGTAAAAATAACTAAATTATTTAAAGTATTAATAATTAAAATTCATTTATTCACAAGAACATATAATATGAATATTATATGATCCTGAAAATAAATTAATTTAATTTTTACATAAAAATGTGCACATATGAATAAGCAAATTGTGCACAATGCAAGAAGCATATTAAATTAATAAAGAAAACTGGGTAAAAATGATCACAATTCTTTGTGAAATTATCAAGTAAAGGCATTTTAAAATGAAAAGTACATGATTTAGAATATGATGAAAAATTATATGGAACTATAATATCATAATAATTATTGTTGTTATATTCAAAGAAAAAATTACTCCATTTTTATACGAAAATTAATCACGTACAAACAAATATTTCAAACGATTTTTAAAAAATAGGTGAAAATTCTGTTCTAAAATTACATTTGAAATAAAAATTAAAATAATTATTGCTATCCTATGTTCTTGTAATCCAGTTCTTATAAAAAAAATATTCGCATCAAACTATAATTAGGAATTATTTGTTCTTACAGCGCATGCGCATTGATGATTTTTTGTTTTGAGGGGCTTTTAACGAATAACAGGAAACAGTCTATTAAAATAAATTGCATAAAATAAGTGGTTCTCGAACATTTTATCGTCCCCTTTTACAGGAAAAAGGACTGCTACTCTTTCTTGCCCCAACCGTTTTTCGTGATTAATTTAATACCAGAACACTCTCGCGTTTTGTTGAGTAATTTCAATCAACACTACATGATTCATAGTTTTTTTTAACTGAAAATTAAATTATTCACTCCATAAAATCATATTATTCACTCAATTAATTATTCCTCATACCAATCGAGAACAAATATAATCACTTTATCACTTAGAATTTAACCGATACATCTTATTTCATTTGTATTGTCTTTCTTCAAAAAATGATAAAATACTTTAATGGCAGGCATCATCTTCGTAATGTATTTCTTTGCTTTATTTTTTTTTTAATTTGTTTAAAACGTGTAATATCAAAACTTTTTTTATCCTTAAAAAATATTTAGTTTTGTTGAACTTCGGAAACATTTAGTCTTGTCTTAAACACATCCAAAAAACAATTAATGTATAAGGACACTAATATGGAGAAATAAGGAATTTAAATACATTTTGAATTAAAAAATGTAATGCTCTAGCCATGAATAAGTAGAGTCATTATCAGTTATTTTGAAAATTCTCTTTTGAATTTCTTAAAACAAATTTATGTATTTTATTACCCATAAAATACATGAATAATGTTTTGGGTAAAAGGGATTTTCGTGTCCTTGACCCCTTTCAATTTTGGAACATTTTCACTGAAATTTGCAATTTTTTCAATTTTTTTCACGAGCTTTTTTGTAAATAATGTTTATTTAAATTTCTTTCGTTAGACTAATAATTATATACTTAAATAATGTTAAAACAGTGACGGGATTTTTTTAAAAAATTTTTTGTGCATAATATTTATTTACAAAATAACTGAGTAATTATTAAATATTTTATAAATAATTCAGAGGAAAAACGAATGTAAAATTGTTCTAAAAGATCGTCTGATGAAAGAAAAAACAATTTTATTCCAAAGTAAAAATAAGAATTTCTGGAAAAGAAAATCGTTTGGAATTCTAGTATAGTTTTTATTTTTTAAAATTACTGTGATGCGTTTTATTCTTACATTAAATTCACTTTTATGGATAACCTATATATCGGGTCCATCTAATTACAATTTTTTGTTTTGTTATTAATTTTCTTCTTACTTTTCGTCTACAAAAAATACATCTGATCCTAAATTTTCAGAGCCAGTGAACTGTATTCTGGCATCAAATGTATTGAGGCCAGAAACGATGCAATTCGAAAATGCTTTTAAATAAAGATTATTTTAAAATATTCTCATTTCTATAAAAAATATCAGAAAATTTTCACAACAAATAATGTGTTTATTAAAATGAAGTGAAAACGAATACGAATGCTATAAATTCTAGGTAATAAATTAATGTAGTTTTTATATAAAATGTCCAAAATAGGAATAAACAAACCACGCATATTATAAAAAACAATTTAAATAAAAGAATGACTTTTAGTGAAACTGTAATTAAACACTAAATCAAATTAAAAATGTAAGTTATAGACGATAATAAAGTATGAATAATGCAAAATTCCAAAAAACACTAATGATAATTGTTATTTTAATTTTAGCAGTATCTTAGTAAAAATTTATAATTTAAGCAAACATTCTTTTCTGTATAAAATAACATTTAATGTAAAAATTCAGAAAAATTCAAAATTGAACGGATAATAAACAAAACTAATGAAATCATTTACTTTGCCTTGTTTCCTAATTTAAGATTCACAGTAAAAACGTATTCAGTTATTAAGAGTCGAATCAAAAAATTAATCTAAAAAATCGGCCCATTTCGACATTGATGTACGAAATACCTAGTTTTAAATAAAAAGTGTTAAATAATTACAAAGTAAAATCATACGTAAATATTATCAGTAAGATCCTTCCCAATTACCACTATACCAGTAAAAAAAAAAACCCATCTCCCTCCTAATAATAATATTTATAAATATGTAGAAAAAATTAATCAGTTACATAAAATCAATTAACAAAAAATAGTATACAGTAATAACTTTGAATCTTTTTTTTTCCTAAGCGCATTAAATAATAATGAAGTACATTAAAATATAAAATATTAAATTTTATTAACAAAAAGTTTAAAGTAAATAAGTTTTTAAAATTGTTTTATTTAATGTTGTATTTAAGAAATAAGGTTACTATAAAGAATTGCTAAGCTGTATTAGACTTTATACTTAATATGCCCATGGTTAAAAACGTGTGAATTATTATTCGATTTTTTTAAAATTCCTAAAATATTCCTTACAAATTGTTTAAAAAAATTGAATTAATAAATAACAAACGTCGTTCACAGTAGAAATGCATTATATTACTTATTTAAAAACTCAACTCAACTATATTTTTTTACATAAATAATACATTTTTTAATAAAAACTGCAAAGCATTTTTATGTTTTATTCCTATACACTT
>BPLQ01011080.1:0-20280 GCA_021605075.1 Caerostris darwini | reverse complement strand
AGGAAATCAATAATTTTTATTGAAATTGGAGAAATGTATGGAAGAAATGGAAAAAAAAATGTGGGTGAATAATTTAAAAATGACATATGTTATATATTTTTTAAATAATTTTAACATATCTGTTTAAAATACTTTTTTGTAGAAATTCTCCGCTCCATACGTTTCTGCAAAATTTAAAGTATGGGGGGGCGGTCGTTCTTCTTAGGTTTTTCGGAGTACCATGGCCGATATATTTGGCCTTTACTCCAGGATTGCAAACACATAAAAAGTTCATGATTAAAAAACACATTGATACATATAGAAAATAGGATAAGTGACAAAGAAACTGCCATATTTACAAAAATTACAAATATTTACAAATTACAATTATTCACAAATTTACAATTCAAACAAAGAAAAAAAAAAATTAAAAAAGAGAAGTTCAAAGTTAAAAAAAGAACAGTAAAAACAAAAAATGAAGCTAGCAAAAGTTACAAAAAAGCTAAAAATATTTACAAACAATTAAAGAGAGTAAAAAAGAAAAGGGGAATATACTACAGAGTAGAGTATTTGCTGCTAGGAATGATGACTAAAGTCTAGGTCAGTTGCAAATTATGCAGAGACGCCCTTGGGCGCTTAGCATTTTCCGGCAATGTGAAATCGTATCGTGGAAGATTACGGATTTCATCATTGGGAATAAAATTAAGGTTTGCGTAAAAATTTTAGGGGGGGGGCGGAAAGCGAATAAAAATTAATATTTGTCATTAATGTTTTTGACTTATAATAGATGGCGCCGCGATATGGAAGTGTTTAATGTGGATCGCTTGATGAAAATCTTAAAATTGATAACTGTACAAATGAGTTGAATTATAACGGCTGTCAACGAAAATATTAGTTAAAAGAAACAAAAGCAATCCCGCACGATCCACAAAAAGAACGACTAATTGACAAAAGCAAAGATTCATGTTCAGTTCACTGAACATTATCAATTGACAACGCGAGGCCCAGATAGCTGAGTCTGGCAGAGCTCACCTGCCCAGAAGGCGTCTCATCTCCAATAAGAAATGCTTAATCCAGAAATTTTTAAATTTAGAGTGAAATTTATTAAAAAAATAATAAAAACTAAAAGGCATATTGTGTTTATAGTACTTTAGTGTGAGATCTTGGCAGTGAGAAAGGACTAAATTGAACCATATTTTTAGACAGAAGGATCATGTTATCAGTCACCTTACAACCGTAGAAGTAAGAGGGGACTAAAGGAACGATATTTAATCATTTTGTTCATTGGGCTTATTTTAGTTCTTTTGTTTTCGCTATTAAAGAAAAACCGATCAATGCCAAATTTCGATATAATGTCCTCATTGGCGCATCTTATTGTTGTTATTTGACGCAGTCTTGCTTATTTGTTAACAAAGAAGGGCTGTAATGGGATTCGAGAAGTGGGGAAATTCTATTATACTTATTATTGACAGTGTATATTTCAGGTGATTTTGCTGTATTCCCTTCAGCAATCAAGAGAAAGGAACTTTTTGTTGATGCAGTTAAAAAATAATTTTAAAAAAAATTGCTCACATATACACTTTAATAAATTTTGAAACATAAAAAAAAAAAAGTTAGCTTTTTTTAGGCTTCTGTCTGCTGAATTTTTTTTTTTTTTTTTTTTTTCGCACTTGATGCCTGTGAATTATTAAGCCCAACGAATCTTGCTCATTTTTTGTTCGCCCATTATATAAAGTTTTAATAAATGACTGTTATAATAGAAGTTTTTAGTTCACTTTAACCTACACGAACCAGGGGGCCTGATGGCCGAATGGCTAGCGCTCGATTCCACAGGTATAGGGCTCAAATCCCGCCGAAGCCATGGATGTTTGTAGTGGTTCGGAATCCACTTTAAGCTGTAGGTCTCGGTATCATATGACCGTAGAGTGTCATAGAGCCCTGCCAGACTTCTCACCCACATCGCTTCCAAACTGTAAAGGGGCAACTCAGCTATAGGTACAGTGGTGTGGTGTGGTGTAGTGTTAGTTTACAGGAACCGGTAAATGAATGGCTAAGTGTCTAAGGCTTATTGCCACATGTTTTGGGTTCGAGTCCCGGCAGTGCCATGGATGTTTGTAGTGGCTCGGAATCCTTTTTAAGCCATAGGTCCCGGTCTCCTATGACAGAGAGTGAAGGAGCCGGATCAGACTACTGACACACATCATACCCAAACTAAATAGGGCAACTCAACTCTAGGTAGTGAGGTGTAATAGTAGTCTAAACGAACAATAAATTTCTGAGAGACGGCATGATTTTCTATGTCTGTAAAAAAAGCACTTAAAATTGCTGGGATTTATTTGATATAGGACTGTTTAGGCCATGGTCAGTTATATGCAGCAATGTTTAAAAATGGCAGTGGTAGATTTTATACCAGCTTGCAAATGGCGAGAAAACAAGGAATATATAGGTTTTAATTGATAAGTAAAAACTAAATAATTACACTTAATTTTTGCTAATAAAAATAAAATAAACGAAAGTATTGAATCTTTAATAGACCCAATACACAAAATACTAAATAAATATGAAATGTATTACTTTATTTGAAAAAAAACCATTCTCGTCTAAATATTCTTAACTCTATCAACGTTTACAGCGTAATTGGTCTTGCATTATGCATTTGAAATCTTTTATGAAAAGATTTATATATCCCTTGAAATACTATGGAACTATTTTTTCCTATTAGTATATTTCAAAAGTAAATTTGGTCGCATTTTCAGTCAAGAAAATAGAATATTTAAATGAATTGTGATAACTATTCCTATCAAGTTTAAAATTTCCTTAATTGGAATTTAAAACGTTTAAGATTTCCCAATCGAGTTTGAATATAAGGTTTCCATTTTTGTCGATGGTTTGGATATAGTTATAGATGTATGCTGCATATTTCCAAATTAAAATTTAAGCATATACATAATGTGCATATAATTTATTTATTTTGCGACTTTTTTTTTTTTGTTGTTGTTGTTGTTTTTACAATCAGGCAATTTAAATGGAAATGTTTCGAACTTTTCAAATATTTTATCAAATACTTTTAACGATATTTCCAGTTTTTCAAAAATTTTATTACTTGCGTACATTCAAATTTCACATAATTTTTCAATGAAAATTGAGACATTTCATTATTAACTACTAAAATTTTTAATCTACAATTTAACAGACAATATAATTACAGTATGAAGTTATTTAATAAATTCCGATTTTACAAACATTGTTGTTGTGAAAATGTTTTTTTTTTTTTTTTTTTTTTTCTATTTATATCGTTAGGCAATCAAAATTTTATGGAAAGCTATAATTTATTAACGAGAGTTGTTGCATTTCATGAATTATTTTATCAAAAAGCGTTCAATAAAACTATTAATACTCAAGCTATTTCTTGAGTAAGGAAAACCTTTTAATATTACATTTATCCTTATGTCTTCTTGCTTTATATGCAACTAGTTTTAACCATTCATTTGTAAAATTTTGAATATGAAATATTCAAGTATTTCTTAAGAATTAAAAATGATGCTTCATAATTTAAATAAATAAATGTTAATGTCCTAAAATCTGCAAGAAATCTGTTCAATATACTTCATAAAAAACAAATATAATTTTTTTTATTCAAAATATTTTTTTCAACCACTATAATATTTCCTTAAAGAATTCTTGCGGAATTAATAAGAACGTAAATAATTTTTAAAAATTAAATTAGAGAAATATCCTTGGAAGTTAATGTTTTTTGCTGGAAATTAAAGGTGGAACTTAATTCATAGTAGCACAGATTATGGGCTGTTATTGGCTTTGAGAACATAATGGCGTTAAGTACATTCTGCGTAATCTGCAACTTTGAAAATTTCACAAAAGTAGAATTTTTGGCTTCCGAAAAATGGTGACCCTAATGTGACTATGATTATTGAAATGCCAGAATTGAGAGGTTTAGTGTGTCGCTCTACGATCATTTTGTGTACACTTTCGACTAATTAGACCGGGACCTACAGTTTAACGTGGATTCCGAACTACTAACAAACATCCATGCCACTGCCAGGATTCGAATCTGAAGGCTGTGGTACCAAATGCCACAGAGCTAGCCACTTGGCCACCAGGCAGCTCAAAAACTATAGAAGATCAGATCAAATATTTTGTTATAGAGTTTAAGAGCATTGTCGATTTAGTAAGAAAATACACACACATGATTCCAAAGGCCAGAGAGTTAGCCAATTGGCCATCAGAATTTAGAAGCGACGTTGACATACGCATATTTCAGTAACGTAAAGTAGACTAAAGAAAAGCAAAATAATTTGACTTAAGAAAAGAAAAGAATTAAGAAAATTTGTTTGGTATACTTCCTTAATAGGACGTATAAAAAACAAATTTTTCCCAAAAGAAATATGGTGGTTTGATGGCTAAATGACTAGCGCTCTGGCCTTTGATACCACAGACTTCAGGTTCGAATCCTGGCGAGGGCATGAATGTTTCTGAGTGGTTCGGAATTCATGTTAAACTGTATGCCCCGTTCTAATCAGCCTAAAGTGTGCGAAAAATGACCTCAGAGCGACAAATCAAACCAATCTCTGCAAGCTATCCGCAATATAGTTTCTTACTATAGTAAAAGTTAAGAAATGCTTAATTATACAAAACATTACAAAAATAAACATTTTTATTGAAAAGTTTATCTATTTTTTATAATTGAAATACCACTTATAAACAGCATATTATAAAAACACTTAGAAACATTAACAAAAATACAGCAAGTGAATACAAAAAATAAAATGCAGGAAGTCGCTTAAAAAATTTTAAGAAACGTTTTTGTAATATGAATTAAACATGCATAAACATTTAAAAACTCTTCATTAACTAAAATGCAAAAATGCATAAAAAAAAGAAAGTTGAAGACATCCAAAGAGAAATTCCAACATCAACATCTCTATATAAAATGAAGTCGCTTTTTGAATTCATTTTTATTTTGCACAGTTCCTATTCATTGAACATTCTTGTGCTTAAGCATGTGGACCATCCATTGTCGCTTTAAAGCAAATGTTTTGCCGCATACTTTCGCAAATCTAATTTTTTAATACGTTATGAATAAGCAAATGTTTGCGTACACGTGCTTTTTGCAGAAATGCTTTTTGCATATCGTACAGGTGTATATATTGAAACCCGTATGAGTGCGAAGATGCATTGCTAGGTTCTCATACTGTCCAAACTTTTTGCCACATATCTCGCACACGTGCAATATGTAATTATCTTCCAAGCCATATCTCCACATAGTTCAGGATTTTTTGCAAGATTTGTGTAAAGCAATTATCGATTTTAAATGCAAGCTTATCAACAAGAATGATCTTCAGATATTGTCTTCTTAAATTTATATTATCCTGCAAAGAACAAAGTCGTTATTAAAATTTAATTAAAAAACATCTATGCTACACTCGTAGAAAAAAAAACATCTATGCTACACTCGTAGAAAAAAAACATCTATGCTACACTCGTAGAAAAAAAACATCTATGCTACACTCGTAGAAAAAAAAAAACATCTATGCTACACTCGTAGAAAAAAACATCTATGCTACACTCGTAGAAAAAAAAACATCTATGCTACACTCGTAGAAAAAAAAAAACATCTATGCTACACTCGTAGAAAAAAAAAACATCTATGCTACACTCGTAGAAAAAAACATCTATGCTACACTCGTAAAAAAAAAAACATCTATGCTACACTCGTAGAAAAAAAACATCTATGCTACACTCGTAGAAAAAACATCTATGCTACACTCGTAAAAAAAAAAACATCTATGCTACACTCGTAGAAAAAAACATCTATGCTACACTCGTAGAAAAAAAAAAACATCTATGCTACACTCGTAGAAAAAAAATCTATGCTACACTCGTAGAAAAAAACATCTATGCTACACTCGTAGAAAAAAAAAAAACATCTATGCTACACTCGTAGAAAAAAAAAACATCTATGCACACTCTATCTATGCTACACTCGTAGAAAAAATGCTACACTCGTAGAAAAAAAAAAAACATCTATGCTACACTCGTAGAAAAAAAAAACATCTATGCTACACTCGTAGAAAAAAACATCTATGCTACACTCGTAGAAAAAAAAAACATCTATGCTACACTCGTAAAAAAAAAAAAACATCTATGCTACACTCGAAAAAAAAAAACATCTATGCTACACTCGTAGAAAAAAAAAACATCTATGCTACACTCGTAGAAAAAAACATCTATGCTACACTCGTAGAAAAAAACATCTATGCTACACTCGTAGAAAAAAAAAACATCTATGCTACACTCGTAGAAAAAAAAACATCTATGCTACACTCGTAGAAAAAAAAAAACATCTATGCTACACTCGTAGAAAAAAAAATATCTATGCTACACTCGTAGAAAAAAAAATATCTATGCTACACTCGTAGAAAAAAACATCTATGCTACACTCGTAGAAAAAAAACATCTATGCTATACTCGTATAAATATATATATATTAAGTTTCATGGATCCTCATTGAATAACTGCATATATGATTTAAAATACTAAAGATATTAAAGCAAAATTTAAGTTACTACGAAAATATTTATGTTGCAGATATTTCATGATTTTATTTCTATACAAAATGCCGCTATTTCTATTATTAGACCTTAAAGACATAAAATCAGATTCAATCTTATGGGCTTAAATCTTAATTCAATCTTAACAGTAAAAATTTTTCCATGTTAAACTAGTGAGAAAGAGAGAGAAATTAGTTAATTCATTTATATTCTTTGTGAAGAAATTTTTTGTGATCTAAAGTAATCTGTAAATATCTAAATATAGATTTAAAAAAACAATAGAATAATTTACTTGACATGTTATAAAACTTTTCAATTTAAAGTGTCCTGAATGTGAAGATAAATTTAATTTAATAGTAACAAGCTTTTAATTTAATACCCAATTTTATATACGTATTACTGCCAGTAAAAATAGTATTAGAATTATGAAGAGAAGATTCTAATCTGTAAAAGTATCATATTAAATAGTCTTCTTCAAATTCATTGTTAAGATACTATACAGTACTAGAATTAAGAATTTAAAGATTGTTAGAACCGACATAGAAATGATGCCGTTAGTCTGCGTATACTTGCAGGACGGCCAAATAATTTAACATTAATAAAAAGCAATTAAAATAAATACGAAAATTATTACTAAAACAAACAGCTGATTTACTTTTACTTTTAATGAATACTAATATACAATTACACTTAAATTCATGATTTTTACAGGATTTTAAATTGGCACTTAAAACAGAATTAATAAAAAATGTTTATAGAAAAATAATCATAATATTACGCATACCTCAAACGAAATATTCCAATCTGTGTTTAGGCAGCGATTTAACAGTAGCGTCGAAAACCGATCTGTTAAGGGACAGCCAGCAAAATTTTGGATGAATGAAGATCATCTTGCAGCAAAAAAAAAAAACGGTGAACAAGGCCCACGTCCTGTTCCAGATTGTTCTCTCTCCCCTTCCTAAACGGGGCCTACCCTTCTTCCCGCAAAACTCAAAGGGGTCTTCGTTCACCCCCTACCAAACTGACCGGTTTTCTTTTGGAGCTCACCGTGGGAACGGGAGGTGACGTCATCTGCCACTCCTGGATTCATCCAAAAAAGAGGAATTATACTCTGCCCACACGCAATAGGATAATTACAAGTTACAACAAAGAGGTAAAGAATATGTAATCGATGCCTCCATAAAAATGTATGTACCTGTTAAATAATGTTTCAGAATATTTTGGAACCATATTAAAATGGTTTGTTTTACATTTGCAGCAAGTTGAAATATTTATCAGTTCGTAAATAAAAAATGAATTATCCCAAGTAAATTTCAATTCGACTAAAATAGTGTACGTTATCAGTTTGCTATTTTAAAAGCATTATACACAAATTTAAAAAAAGGGATATTATATAAAAAATATTTCTTTATTTTGCAGTATTTAATTCTGCACGAAGTATATTTACTTAACATTTCAAAGAGGATAACTATCAATAAGTAACTGAACAATTAATAATTCATATTTATAAAATATCTGCAACAAAATAATAATAATGCTAATTTCTAATTAAAAATCATCCTCTCATTTAATTCTGCCTAAAGTTTGCAGTTCCACATATCTGAGAAATATATTTTCGACTGAAACATTACAAAAACCTCAATAACATCAAAAATTGAATTTTACGAAGTACAAATACTTAATCAAAATTACAAAAATATCAATAAATTTTAATTTACCAAACACCTTCTGTGTGAATTGCGAATTTAATATGTATCTTTGCTTCAAGTATTAGATTTGTTATTTGGAGATTTATGCTCGCTAGCGTTATATAATCTCAACTTACACAAATGCAATCGAATTAAAAAAAAAAAAAAAAGCTTTAGTTTTAATGTAATATAACATACTAATCAACTAAAAAAACATTTAATGTTTTTTAGTGCTTGTTGCCACGAAATGTGTTACTTCCTATAAGTATTTTCTTAAGTTGCTGCACTTTAAATTCTACCCAATCCCTCTGTCCGACGTTTGAAACTCATTTCATTAAATGCTTTATGACATGCAATGTCACAAACAGGGCCGGATTTTCCTATAGGCTAACTAGGCTTCAGCCTAGGGCCTCAAGATCAAGAGGGGCCTACATTCAAATTGTTGGCAAAATTAGAGTTACACTATTCTAATAACAGTAAACACTAAAACACTGAATCAAAAATAAGGAGAAATTCTACACATATGAATAATAAACAAACATAATATGTAATTTACAAATTTGAAAAGGGGAGGTGAAAGGGCCTCGTAATTGGAATAGCCTAGGGCCTCTTTTCGTCTAAATCCGGCCCTGTTCACAACTAATCACTTTTGTTTCGATACCAGATTTTAAATGCTGCACTAATTATATGCAACGAAATCAACCTTCCTAAAACAATCTCGTATAAAATACTCGTCAATATACTTTTCATTAAGATTAGGTTTATTTTTACGTCTGAGATTACTTTGGCTTCTATTAATCGGGATTAAAACATATTATGGTTAGAAAATTTACTAATATTAAAAATATCTTTAATCTAGAATGGATTATTATTCAATTCCTTCTATTAGCTCACACTCTCCCTAATATATCTTGTTCACATTTTCAGTCGTTCATAAAATACTTTTTATTCGTCCATTCAAGATCAAACACATTTTTTTTTTTTAACTTGTAGTGGATGACACTTGATGTTAATACAGTGTTTTCAAATACTAATTCATTAATTAAATTTAATTAATTAATTTTAGGTGTTTTTTTTTTTTTTTTTTTTTTTTAGATTTAAGTTGCATGTATCTACCAATAGATGGGCCCAGATAAACAAAAAAATGAATGAAGATTATTTTTATAGGACTTTCTACAATAGAGTGAAAAGAAAGTAGGAATTGACTTTAAAAAATTTTTTTATATTACTTATTTTTTTAATTATACGATATTTAATGTTTGAAAACTGAATATTTTATTAAATAGAATAATTTATGTGATTAATATATGCTTCGTATACAGGACAAAAATCCTCTATTTTACTTCTTGTTAATGTTTGCAGTCTATTTTACTGCTGTCTGATGGCCTGTTAACTAACGCTTGGGTACCACAAATCTTCAGGTTCAGGTGGCATGGTTGTTTGTCAGTGGTTCGGAATATATTTTTAAACATGTTCGACTCAGGACCAGGGCAACGTGCGCGTGCCCCTGAGAACTGCAGTTTGAATGTACTGGAAACATGATTGAAGTCAGTTTTCAGAAACAAGGAGACACGATGGCGATTGTGCCAATCAATGTTAACTTATCAATGTGTCTCACATTGATAAGCGGGCTGTCTGGTGGGTTTTCTTTTTTTTCTCCTATACGAAAGGTAAATGCCGGGCAGTCATCCCTAAAAGCCGTCCCGGAAAGCACCGTCCTCCCGTTTTACTTATCAGTGGGTTGTTCGTGGTACGCATGAGGTCCACCGATTTTCAACCCCTCAGCTTTGTAACAGGCAGCGGGCTGCATAGGTTTAGGTTTGGTTTGGTTGGTCGCTCTACGGTCATCTTATGCACACTTTGGGCTAAGCAGACCGGGACTTACAGTTTAAAGTGGATTCCGAACCACTCACAAACATCCACGCCCCCGCCAGGATTCGAACCTGAAACCTAGGATACCAAAGGCCACAGCGCTAGCCACTTGGCCGCCATAGGTTTAGGTATGGGGGTGAAGTGTGAATAAAAGAAAAACTCCATTTTAAGCTGTAGGTACCGAAATAGATTATTTTATAAATTCGGCTAATTGTCATTCATAGAGAATTTGTTCGACTTTTGTTTCCAAAACATTTGAAAAAAAATTAAATAAAGTACTCTTCCAATAAAATACATTACTAAGGCTACACTAAATTCAAAGTTTAGTCCAACTCGCCTAAAATTTTTTTTCTCTTTCTAATGTAGCTGGCAAATAGACCGTGATCTTTTTATACCATAATTGGCTGCACTGACGTTAATCACTTTGCACTGTAACTGGAAGATAAGCCACGGACGCGGAGTAACACTACCCCCGCAACGCTCTACGATCATATTAGACCGGGACCTACGATTTAAAGTGGATTCTAAATCACTACATCAACACCCATGGCAACGCCGGGAATTGAACCCGAAACCTGTGGTACCGAATGCTAGCCACTCGGCCTCAACTCGCCTAATATTAAACTCGTTTCATTATAAATTGAGATTATTTGGGAGCAATTTTTTTTTTATATTTGTAGATAACAGAACACCGTCAACATATTTAAATTGTTAGCTTAAAATTGAGATGTAATTTTTTCGAAATGTGTTATGTAAATAAATGCTTTATATTTTTATAGTTATTGAATTATTTGCTTGGTCTATGATGCAAGTGCAAAACTGCTACAATGTTTAAATAATTAAAATGGTGAAAATGGGGCCTGAATGGCCGAGTAACTAGCGCTCTGGCGCTCGGTACCACAGGTTTCGGGTTCGAGTCCCGGCGGTGCCATGGATGTTTGTAGTGGTTCGGAATCCACTTTAAACCGTAGGTCACGGTCTAACGCGATCGTAGAGCGTTGTGGAGAATGACATATTAAAAATAAGGAAAAACTCACTGTTCATATATATAGTGATCAGGGGATTATAGTCCTTGTTGCTTCACATCCCCATATACCACTTCATTCATCATGGTGAAAATGTTAAGCACATTTTAAACAAAATTCCAGTATTTACAGCATGATGAAAAAAAATAATTGCCGATCTAACAAATATTTGGCGATTTTGGATCGGTATTCGCCAATGCTATCGATCGAAAAGGCGAAATTTATAAAATCTTTATGTATCAATATATTTACATTACATAATTTTAAAAAAGCAACAGCTGATGTATAATATTAGAAATGTTTAATTGCATATAAGCAACACATAAATAAAATTTAATTTACATATGCAGACAAATACTTCTAAGAAACGTCATTTAACAATTTAATTTGTAAAGAAATGTAAATAAATTTTTAATGAAACAAAATTTTGTAATTGAGTGTTGATGTTGACAAATAGAATTAACATGGTTTGCAAAAGACTTACAATTTTCAACATGACGACAAATAAATTACAATAACATACATACGCAATGTTTTAATACTTAGATTATTTTAATTTAATTGAAATTTAAATTATACATTTAGTGCATATGATACACAAATAAACATTTTTACTTTCAATGTATCATACTCAAAACACCTTACTCCAGAAATTTCATAAAAGTTATGTTAGTGTTTCAAATCTCAAGAAAGACTATTTGATCCATCGTTTGGAATCATTATTATTAAAAATAAAATATGAACCACGTGTTTGGTAGAAGAATTAGCAACTTAACTGAGCATTTTTACATTCAATGTATCATACTCAAAACACCTTACTCCAGAAATTTCATAAAAGTTATGTTAGTGTTTCAAATCTCAAGAAAGACTATTTGATCCATCGTTTGGAATCATTATTATTAAAAATAAAATATGAACCACGTGTTTGGTAGAAGAATTAGCAACTTAACTGAGCATTTTTACTTTCAATGTATCATACTCAAAACACCTTACTCCAGAAATTTCATAAAAGTTATGTTAGTGTTTCAAATCTCAAGAAAGACTATTTGATCCATCGTTTGGAATCATTATTATTAAAAATAAAATATGAACCACGTGTTTGGTAGAAGAATTAGCAACTTAACTGAGCATTTTTACTTTCAATGTATCATACTCAAAACACCTTACTCCAGAAATTTCATAAAAGTTATGTTAGTGTTTCAAATCTCAAGAAAGACTATTTGATCCATCGTTTGGAATCATTATTATTAAAAATAAAATATGAACCACGTGTTTGGTGGAAGAATTAGCAACCTAAGTGAGCATTTTTACTTTCAATGTATCATACTCAAAACACCTTACTCCAGAAATTTCATAAAAGTTATGTTAGTGTTTCAAATCTCAAGAAAGACTATTTGATCCATCGTTTGGAATCATTATTATTAAAAATAAAATATGAACCACGTGTTTGGTAGAAGAATTAGCAACTTAACTGAGCATTTTTACTTTCAATGTATCATACTCAAAACACCTTACTCCAGAAATTTCATAAAAGTTATGTTAGTGTTTCAAATCTCAAGAAAGACTATTTGATCCATCGTTTGGAATCATTATTATTAAAAATAAAATATGAACCACGTGTTTGGTAGAAGAATTAGCAACTTAACTGAGCATTTTTACTTTCAATGTATCATACTCAAAACACCTTACTCCAGAAATTTCATAAAAGTTATGTTAGTGTTTCAAATCTCAAGAAAGACTATTTGATCCATCGTTTGGAATCATTATTATTAAAAATAAAATATGAACCACGTGTTTGGTAGAAGAATTAGCAACTTAACTGAGCATTTTTACTTTCAATGTATCATACTCAAAACACCTTACTCCAGAAATTTCATAAAAGTTATGTTAGTGTTTCAAATCTCAAGAAAGACTATTTGATCCATCGTTTGGAATCATTATTATTAAAAATAAAATATGAACCACGTGTTTGGTAGAAGAATTAGCAACTTAACTGAGCATTTTTACTTTCAATGTATCATACTCAAAACACCTTACTCCAGAAATTTCATAAAAGTTATGTTAGTGTTTCAAATCTCAAGAAAGACTATTTGATCCATCGTTTGGAATCATTATTATTAAAAATAAAATATGAACCACGTGTTTGGTAGAAGAATTAGCAACTTAACTGAGCATTTTTACTTTCAATGTATCATACTCAAAACACCTTACTCCAGAAATTTCATAAAAGTTATGTTAGTGTTTCAAATCTCAAGAAAGACTATTTGATCCATCGTTTGGAATCATTATTATTAAAAATAAAATATGAACCACGTGTTTGGTGGAAGAATTAGCAACCTAAGTGAGCATTTTTACTTTCAATGTATCATACTCAAAACACCTTACTCCAGAAATTTCATAAAAGTTATGTTAGTGTTTCAAATCTCAAGAAAGACTATTTGATCCATCGTTTGGAATCATTATTATTAAAAATAAAATATGAACCACGTGTTTGGTAGAAGAATTAGCAACTTAACTGAGCATTTTTACTTTCAATGTATCATACTCAAAACACCTTACTCCAGAAATTTCATAAAAGTTATGTTAGTGTTTCAAATCTCAAGAAAGACTATTTGATCCATCGTTTGGAATCATTATTATTAAAAATAAAATATGAACCACGTGTTTGGTAGAAGAATTAGCAACTTAACTGAGCATTTTTACTTTCAATGTATCATACTCAAAACACCTTACTCCAGAAATTTCATAAAAGTTATGTTAGTGTTTCAAATCTCAAGAAAGACTATTTGATCCATCGTTTGGAATCATTATTATTAAAAATAAAATATGAACCACGTGTTTGGTAGAAGAATTAGCAACTTAACTGAGCATTTTTACTTTCAATGTATCATACTCAAAACACCTTACTCCAGAAATTTCATAAAAGTTATGTTAGTGTTTCAAATCTCAAGAAAGACTATTTGATCCATCGTTTGGAATCATTATTATTAAAAATAAAATATGAACCACGTGTTTGGTAGAAGAATTAGCAACTTAACTGAGCATTTTTACTTTCAATGTATCATACTCAAAACACCTTACTCCAGAAATTTCATAAAAGTTATGTTAGTGTTTCAAATCTCAAGAAAGACTATTTGATCCATCGTTTGGAATCATTATTATTAAAAATAAAATATGAACCACGTGTTTGGTAGAAGAATTAGCAACCTAACTGAGCATTTTTACTTTCAATGTATCATACTCAAAACACCTTACTCCAGAAATTTCATAAAAGTTATGTTAGTGTTTCAAATCTCAAGAAAGACTATTTGATCCATCGTTTGGAATCATTATTATTAAAAATAAAATATGAACCACGTGTTTGGTAGAAGAATTAGCAACTTAACTGAGCATTTTTACTTTCAATGTATCATACTCAAAACACCTTACTCCAGAAATTTCATAAAAGTTATGTTAGTGTTTCAAATCTCAAGAAAGACTATTTGATCCATCGTTTGGAATCATTATTATTAAAAATAAAATATGAACCACGTGTTTGGTAGAAGAATTAGCAACTTAACTGAGCATTTTTACTTTCAATGTATCATACTCAAAACACCTTACTCCAGAAATTTCATAAAAGTTATGTTAGTGTTTCAAATCTCAAGAAAGACTATTTGATCCATCGTTTGGAATCATTATTATTAAAAATAAAATATGAACCACGTGTTTGGTGGAAGAATTAGCAACTAACTGAGCATTTTTACTTTCAATGTATCATACTCAAAACACCTTACTCCAGAAATTTCATAAAAGTTATGTTAGTGTTTCAAATCTCAAGAAAGACTATTTGATCCATCGTTTGGAATCATTATTATTAAAAATAAAATATGAACCACGTGTTTGGTAGAAGAATTAGCAACTTAACTGAGCATTTTTACTTTCAATGTATCATACTCAAAACACCTTACTCCAGAAATTTCATAAAAGTTATGTTAGTGTTTCAAATCTCAAGAAAGACTATTTGATCCATCGTTTGGAATCATTATTATTAAAAATAAAATATGAACCACGTGTTTGGTAGAAGAATTAGCAACTTAACTGAGCATTTTTACTTTCAATGTATCATACTCAAAACACCTTACTCCAGAAATTTCATAAAAGTTATGTTAGTGTTTCAAATCTCAAGAAAGACTATTTGATCCATCGTTTGGAATCATTATTATTAAAAATAAAATATGAACCACGTGTTTGGTAGAAGAATTAGCAACTTAACTGAGCATTTTTACTTTCAATGTATCATACTCAAAACACCTTACTCCAGAAATTTCATAAAAAGTTATGTTAGTGTTTCAAATCTCAAGAAAGACTATTTGATCCATCGTTTGGAATCATTATTATTAAAAATAAAATATGAACCACGTGTTTGGTAGAAGAATTAGCAACTTAACTGAGCATTTTTACTTTCAATGTATCATACTCAAAACACCTTACTCCAGAAATTTCATAAAAGTTATGTTAGTGTTTCAAATCTCAAGAAAGACTATTTGATCCATCGTTTGGAATCATTATTATTAAAAATAAAATATGAACCACGTGTTTGGTAGAAGAATTAGCAACTTAACTGAGCATTTTTACTTTCAATGTATCATACTCAAAACACCTTACTCCAGAAATTTCATAAAAGTTATGTTAGTGTTTCAAATCTCAAGAAAGACTATTTGATCCATCGTTTGGAATCATTATTATTAAAAATAAAATATGAACCACGTGTTTGGTAGAAGAATTAGCAACCTAACTGAGCATTTTTACTTTCAATGTATCATACTCAAAACACCTTACTCCAGAAATTTCATAAAAGTTATGTTAGTGTTTCAAATCTCAAGAAAGACTATTTGATCCATCGTTTGGAATCATTATTATTAAAAATAAAATATGAACCACGTGTTTGGTAGAAGAATTAGCAACTTAACTGAGCATTTTTACTTTCAATGTATCATACTCAAAACACCTTACTCCAGAAATTTCATAAAAGTTATGTTAGTGTTTCAAATCTCAAGAAAGACTATTTGATCCATCGTTTGGAATCATTATTATTAAAAATAAAATATGAACCACGTGTTTGGTGGAAGAATTAGCAACCTAACTGAGCATTTTTACTTTCAATGTATCATACTCAAAACACCTTACTCCAGAAATTTCATAAAAGTTATGTTAGTGTTTCAAATCTCAAGAAAGACTATTTGATCCATCGTTTGGAATCATTATTATTAAAAATAAAATATGAACCACGTGTTTGGTAGAAGAATTAGCAACTTAACTGAGCATTTTTACTTTCAATGTATCATACTCAAAACACCTTACTCCAGAAATTTCATAAAAGTTATGTTAGTGTTTCAAATCTCAAGAAAGACTATTTGATCCATCGTTTGGAATCATTATTATTAAAAATAAAATATGAACCACGTGTTTGGTAGAAGAATTAGCAACTTAACTGAGCATTTTTACTTTCAATGTATCATACTCAAAACACCTTACTCCAGAAATTTCATAAAAGTTATGTTAGTGTTTCAAATCTCAAGAAAGACTATTTGATCCATCGTTTGGAATCATTATTATTAAAAATAAAATATGAACCACGTGTTTGGTGGAAGAATTAGCAACCTAAGTGAGCATTTTTACTTTCAATGTATCATACTCAAAACACCTTACTCCAGAAATTTCATAAAAGTTATGTTAGTGTTTCAAATCTCAAGAAAGACTATTTGATCCATCGTTTGGAATCATTATTATTAAAAATAAAATATGAACCACGTGTTTGGTAGAAGAATTAGCAACTTAACTGAGCATTTTTTACTTTCAATGTATCATACTCAAAACACCTTACTCCAGAAATTTCATAAAAGTTATGTTAGTGTTTCAAATCTCAAGAAAGACTATTTGATCCATCGTTTGGAATCATTATTATTAAAAATAAAATATGAACCACGTGTTTGGTAGAAGAATTAGCAACTTAACTGAGCATTTTTACTTTCAATGTATCATACTCAAAACACCTTACTCCAGAAATTTCATAAAAGTTATGTTAGTGTTTCAAATCTCAAGAAAGACTATTTGATCCATCGTTTGGAATCATTATTATTAAAAATAAAATATGAACCACGTGTTTGGTGGAAGAATTAGCAACCTAACTGAGCATTTTTACTTTCAATGTATCATACTCAAAACACCTTACTCCAGAAATTTCATAAAAGTTATGTTAGTGTTTCAAATCTCAAGAAAGACTATTTGATCCATCGTTTGGAATCATTATTATTAAAAATAAAATATGAACCACGTGTTTGGTAGAAGAATTAGCAACTTAACTGAGCATTTTTACTTTCAATGTATCATACTCAAAACACCTTACTCCAGAAATTTCATAAAAGTTATGTTAGTGTTTCAAATCTCAAGAAAGACTATTTGATCCATCGTTTGGAATCATTATTATTAAAAATAAAATATGAACCACGTGTTTGGTGGAAGAATTAGCAACCTAACTGAGCATTTTTACTTTCAATGTATCATACTCAAAACACCTTACTCCAGAAATTTCATAAAAGTTATGTTAGTGTTTCAAATCTCAAGAAAGACTATTTGATCCATCGTTTGGAATCATTATTATTAAAAATAAAATATGAACCACGTGTTTGGTAGAAGAATTAGCAACTTAACTGAGCATTTTTACTTTCAATGTATCATACTCAAAACACCTTACTCCAGAAATTTCATAAAAGTTATGTTAGTGTTTCAAATCTCAAGAAAGACTATTTGATCCATCGTTTGGAATCATTATTATTAAAAATAAAATATGAACCACGTGTTTGGTAGAAGAATTAGCAACTTAACTGAGCATTTTTACTTTCAATGTATCATACTCAAAACACCTTACTCCAGAAATTTCATAAAAGTTATGTTAGTGTTTCAAATCTCAAGAAAGACTATTTGATCCATCGTTTGGAATCATTATTATTAAAAATAAAATATGAACCACGTGTTTGGTAGAAGAATTAGCAACTTAACTGAGCATTTTTACTTTCAATGTATCATACTCAAAACACCTTACTCCAGAAATTTCATAAAAGTTATGTTAGTGTTTCAAATCTCAAGAAAGACTATTTGATCCATCGTTTGGAATCATTATTATTAAAAATAAAATATGAACCACGTGTTTGGTAGAAGAATTAGCAACTTAACTGAGCATTTTTACTTTCAATGTATCATACTCAAAACACCTTACTCCAGAAATTTCATAAAAGTTATGTTAGTGTTTCAAATCTCAAGAAAGACTATTTGATCCATCGTTTGGAATCATTATTATTAAAAATAAAATATGAACCACGTGTTTGGTAGAAGAATTAGCAACTTAACTGAGCATTTTTACTTTCAATGTATCATACTCAAAACACCTTACTCCAGAAATTTCATAAAAAGTTATGTTAGTGTTTCAAATCTCAAGAAAGACTATTTGATCCATCGTTTGGAATCATTATTATTAAAAATAAAATATGAACCACGTGTTTGGTAGAAGAATTAGCAACTTAACTGAGCATTTTTACTTTCAATGTATCATACTCAAAACACCTTACTCCAGAAATTTCATAAAAGTTATGTTAGTGTTTCAAATCTCAAGAAGACTATTTGATCCATCGTTTGGAATCATTATTATTAAAAATAAAATATGAACCACGTGTTTGGTAGAAGAATTAGCAACTTAACTGAGCATTTTTACTTTCAATGTATCATACTCAAAACACCTTACTCCAGAAATTTCATAAAAGTTATGTTAGTGTTTCAAATCTCAAGAAAGACTATTTGATCCATCGTTTGGAATCATTATTATTAAAAATAAAATATGAACCACGTGTTTGGTAGAAGAATTAGCAACCTAACTGAGCATTTTTACTTTCAATGTATCATACTCAAAACACCTTACTCCAGAAATTTCATAAAAGTTATGTTAGTGTTTCAAATCTCAAGAAAGACTATTTGATCCATCGTTTGGAATCATTATTATTAAAAATAAAATATGAACCACGTGTTTGGTAGAAGAATTAGCAACCTAACTGAGCATTTTTACTTTCAATGTATCATACTCAAAACACCTTACTCCAGAAATTTCATAAAAGTTATGTTAGTGTTTCAAATCTCAAGAAAGACTATTTGATCCATCGTTTGGAATCATTATTATTAAAAATAAAATATGAACCACGTGTTTGGTGGAAGAATTAGCAACCTAAGTGAGCATTTTTACTTTCAATGTATCATACTCAAAACACCTTACTCCAGAAATTTCATAAAAGTTATGTTAGTGTTTCAAATCTCAAGAAAGACTATTTGATCCATCGTTTGGAATCATTATTATTAAAAATAAAATATGAACCACGTGTTTGGTAGAAAATTAGCAACCTAACTGAGCATTTTTTACTTTCAATGTATCATACTCAAAACACCTTACTCCAGAAATTTCATAAAAGTTATGTTAGTGTTTCAAATCTCAAGAAAGACTATTTGATCCATCGTTTGGAATCATTATTATTAAAAATAAAATATGAACCACGTGTTTGGTGGAAGAATTAGCAACCTAAGTGAGTTAGCATTTTACTTTTTCTACAATGTATCATACTCAAAACACCTTACTCCAGAAATTTCATAAAAGTTATGTTAGTGTTTCAAATCTCAAGAAAGACTATTTGATCCATCGTTTGGAATCATTATTATTAAAAATAAAATATGAACCACGTGTTTGGTAGAAGAATTAGCAACTTAACTGAGCATTTTTACTTTCAATGTATCATACTCAAAACACCTTACTCCAGAAATTTCATAAAAAGTTATGTTAGTGTTTCAAATCTCAAGAAAGACTATTTGATCCATCGTTTGGAATCATTATTATTAAAATAAAATATGAACCACGCGTTTTGGTTATGTTAGAAATTCCTAAAAGACTTAATCCAAATCCTATTAGAACATTTTTAGAAGAATTCCCACTTTCAATGTATCATACTCAAAACACCTTACTCAGAAAATTTCATAAAAGTTATGTTAGTGTTTCAAATCTCAAGAAAGACTATTTGATCCATCGTTTTAGAATCATTATTATTAAAAATAAAATATGAACCACGTGTT